>JAPYMA010001976.1:0-89129 GCA_035041965.1 Anisakis pegreffii
AGTAACATGATTGATCCTTGACTTGGACAAATGCTCGAGGATATCGGTGGGCATATCACTTTTGATGATGCGATCGCTATTCGCTGATAATAATATTCGGCAGCAATCTAACGCCACATTACCCACACCTATTATAACCTTAATTTCATTCATTCATTTGTTTCACTTCAACATTTCTACAAATAACAAATCAGCACTATGAATGAGGAGAGCGATTTCATTTCATTCACTCTGTTTTGTAACGAATTTCGTTCATTTGACTTTCAGATTTCATTTGATCACACTATCAAAGCCGAATAAAATTTGATACAATCGTTAATGGAGTACGTTAATGAATTAACGAAACAGTAATAACAATAAATATCAACTGAATGAACAGTACAGTTAACCGCTGGCAACTGCTATGCCTTGACTGCATTCGAATGAGGTACGGAATAAAATTCTATTCTACAAGAACCGACGACCATATGTGAAAGTTCGTAAAAAAAGAAGATCTCTGCAGCGAATCGCGTGAAAACTAAGAAACGAGATTCCGGAATTCGTCGTTAAACTACCCCAAAATTCTGCACTCTCATAGCTATTTCTCGTCAAACTCCCTCCACAAAAATTCCCTTTATTTTGTGGAACATAAAAAAGTTATTATAACAGACGGAACGATAAGTCAAATATGCAAAATAGGTGACAGTAGTGATAATAATAACGATTATTAAAGATGTACTATTAAAATGAATTAAAATGAACTAAAACTGTATTAATTCACGTTAAACTATACTAAATTATGCTAAAACAATTGAAAGTGAAACGAAAACGAACCGCGCGATTGCTATCTAAATTCGGCGCTTTCATATTGGGTACGGCATTGTACCACGAGACGAAATCACCACCCGAGAAGATGTTCTTCGATTGGATGTTCGGTATCTGCAGTCTCTTCTGTCGTCTCGCGCCGTACGCCAATACAACTGCATCGTAATCCTTACACAGCTCATCGTATGTCACATCTCTACCCAGACACACGTTACAATACAACGACAACCTTAATTATATTTTATACTTTCGATATTATTATTACTAGTGATAATGCAGTCACGGCAATCTACATACAAGTATACACATTTGTGATACGATGACTCTGGCAACTGCACTCTCTTTCTAGTGATCACTTTAGAATAGTAATGTGAAGGCTTAATGACTGCGTATGTTCTTTTACGAGGGTCTTTGTATAATCGTAGCGTCAATTCATACCCATCACTTGTATATAAACAAATTAATGTAAATAGACGGCACTCTTCAATAGCGATCCCAAACCAAAAAATAAAACGGAAACTCAGGAAAAGCAATCGATATAAAAACAGAGTATCAAATTCGGCAAAAGAGCACCATTCTCGGCATCACTTGCAATGTGGAGTTGGCGAAAGCCAGAGGAAAAAAGTTACAAATCCTACCATTCAAGACTGGATTAAAGTGTGGAATTTGATGCGTGGATAAGCAGAAACTAAATTTCTAAAATCAGATCAAAACAAATCAGTACAAATCAGAGAGCATTTCGAACCTCTCAGAATTCAATTCGAACATTCTGTCGAATTTGTTAATGCAATTCTTTACTTCTGGATGATCTGGCGCAACACCGTAGCGAATAAGTCCATACGGCACGGCATTGCATTCGATTATATCCACTTCACACGTTGGCAGACGCCGCAATAAACCACCGCATACGTATAAACCTGGAAATTTCATTACTTGATCAGTCCTATTGATAATTGATGATAACGATTCAAAAAGGTAATCATTCATTGGTACAACCGATAGTTTTGTATTGATATTCATCGCACCGATCTTATTTAGTATCATTAACTTTAATACCATCGTCACTGTATAATTACTAATTTTACTGGTTACTGATTTTATTGTTGCTGAATTATTATCATGTTCAGTTGATGTCAACTATGCATCGGCGATTACTTTCCAAAGAAATCAGTGTCCATTACTGCTGAGTGATCACTGATCATTAGGTGTTTGAAATGTCCAATACATGAGATCAGTTGGGATGATCATATAACAAACAAAGACATTCGACTATTCGTATTTCGAACGATTAACGATGGATATTTGACTATTCTCCCTTCCTTTCCGTCCATCTCGTGATGTGTGATATGATATACTCCGACCGAAGCACATCAATAAATGAATCGTTACAAATGAAATCGCTCTATACAGGTGTCCCAAAAAATGTATTCATCTTTTAGCAGCTTATAACTTAATTGTTTGTTTCTTCTTTGCAACTTTAACCCATTGAACACCGAATGATGGGAGTCAGACTAAACTTTGAAGAAAGGAAATACATTCTAAAATGCTGAAACGTGTTGAAAATTAAACAAATTATAATAGACATCTACATTACAATTATCTAAAGCGAGTGTACATTTTTTGGGACATCCTACCGGTATGAACAAGCAACCTACCGGCTGGTCCCGAGCCCACAATCGCTACTCTTGGATTCCTTGTGAAATTCGTCGATGACGAATGACGTGCTGCTGCCGACAATAGTGATTGCATTTTATGTAAACATTTCGAACTGTTCTTCGAGAGAATAAACTTCGATAATAACATCTTCGTTATACTGTTGGTAATCTTCAATATAATATCGGGTTCAATACAAAAACAGGAGTGTTTTCTGCGAATGTGAGCATATAACTGCGATGATTATTATTATTTTGCAGAGTTTGATGCCCTGCAAAATATTATTTCCTGCAATATAATACATTTAAAATTCAAATTCGTAACACTAATGCGATCCATTTCGAAGCGATTTTATAGAAAACAAAAATTATTCACTGCAAATGAATAACAACCCATTTCTTGCACTCAATATTCCAACTCGCACGTTATCAATTTCTTTCGACGAACTTATCATCAGTTTCGCTCAAATTCAAAAAAAAATGTTCACTGATCAAAATTCTGCCAAATAATTCCTCCCATAAATTTCAAACACAACACAATCAATCATGCAATCTGTGCACAAAAACAAAACCGACACTCTTTCGAGGAGTGGAATCATCAATAACATTGCTGTATCCAAATGAAATATTAACTCGTTATCGTACATTTGACGTAATCTACTTCAGACATTACCGTTCTAACTAAATGAGTGTTCATTGGACTTCGTATCCGTTCAAAACAACATTCACCTTGCCAACATGCCCACACTTTCCGCACATTGCATTTGAATGCTTCACGTATCAAAATGAATCCCAATAGTTCCGTCGTATGCAAAAGGGCAATGCCCACTTCGATTTGCATACAACGTTCGATGCAATCGTATTCAATGAACACTCACATTCCTTTGCACTCACCGTCACGTACTACTCACTCATCAACTCAACTCAACGTTGACGACGTTGAGTTGAGTGTGAAAATACGAACAGCGAATTAAAAAAATACGTTGCAAAATATAATTGCAAATACGAATAGAATAAATGATATAAATAAATGTGAATAGAGAATCTTTGCAAAATATAAAAATCGAATAAACGATATAAATCTAAAGAATCACACAAGAAACCACTCAAAACGGGAATGTACCCATAAAAAGTTTATTGTGCCACCAACCAATTGAATAGAAACCAATCACCAAAAAAAAAAATGGAAACAAAACAAAACACCTCCAGAATAAACATTTTCAGCAGAAATAACAATTCGACGATTTAGTCGATAAAATTAATAATATAATAACATTGATAGTGACAATAATAATAATAATAATAATAATAACGATAAAAATATAACAATAATAACAACAATAATAATATTAAATAATAACAACCCTAATAAATGATATTGATGGTGATAGAGAATGAACTCAAGGCAATACTCGACGTGATATGCGTATGTGAATGGCTGATATCGAACGATTTCTTGACGTGAAATCGACTTCATCATAAAGCGGAAACAAATCGTCGGTCACCTTTAAAACATTATCATTCATTCGATGTAATGTCATCCGTTTACCACTACACCATTATGACAGGTACAAACAACGATTTAATCGACGGGAATTGCAAATTTCGATAGAAAATTAAACTCAGCATCGAAAGCGATAATGCAATGCACTCACCTTCACAGTACTCGTTCGAATGTGAAGTTGAACCGAATTGGATAACTTTCGCTGAATCTGAAGTGCCAAATTCAGCGTACGACTCACGGCCGCACCGATTCCATGCAACACTACCTCGTCCAGTTCAGAGTCCAATATTTTCTGAACGCGATTCGACTGTCTCGACAGCGATGTATTTCTTCAAGATTTACTTATTTAGTGCTGCATTACTCACTCAATACTACAATATTTTCATTAAACATTGCAGTGTTCATCGTGACTATCAACAACGCGACGAAAACGAGCCAAACCTTGTTATGTAGATATCATTTTTTGATTTTTGATATTTTGGTGGTAAACGCTTCTTCAGTTCATATTCTACCTGAAACAGTTGCATGTGACAACAATGAATATTTTGACGTATTATTGAACAACGAGTTGAAAACGTTTTCTTTTTGAACAAAATTTCAGTCAAATAATTTGGGGAATCATTCCAGAGACATGTGAACGCGATTGATTCAGACTCGAAGTTGAGTAATTCAATTTGGCTGATCAAATCATCGAATTGATAAACGAAACGATGGAACAAATTGAATTCCACGATTACTTCATCGATACGTTGTTGTTGTTGCTGATTAGGACTTTGCATTGTTTTGAGAGTTTTTGAGTAAATTATCGGAATTTTGATTGGTTGAATATTCACTGATCAAAAGAACAGCACAACGAATGCCATCGAGAAACAAGCCAATGCCACCCAAGGACTCAGACGTTCGCCTATTCGTGCACACTTCCAGAAGAAACCAAGTAAACTGAAGCAGACAAATCATTTGACAATAATCTCATCTTCAACGATTGAATGCACATCTAACTGAATATATTCAATCGAATATTTATTCAGTACTTCACTCAATTATTAATATATAAAACTGAGGTTGAATATCGAATTCAATAAATGCAAAATGAAGAAACACGAAAGAAAGTGATCGCTCACAAAAATCTTTAGTTTCTATCATAACTTATTTTGCGCCTCACTAATATTCGCACAAAAATTGATAATCCAACAATAAATTAGGAATGAAATGACAAAAATCTGAAATATATCCTTGAAGATGTTTGTATCACACAAGAAGCAATCTTCCGCCAGATATTAGGGGAATGAAAAAATAACAATAAACGAACCCTTCTTTATTTCTATCAATCAGTCTCGGCGTTAGAGCACGTAAGTATGTGCACGTACAAATCAGCAATAAAATAACAGAAATTAAACTCTGGAAATTGAATAGTGCCGACTGAAAATTTAGAATATTATCACAACAATGAAGAAAACATTTCAGTGGTGCATTTTGATTTAAGCTTATATCTTACCCCTCTCTAATGCAATGGTTCTTAACCTCTTTTTGTTAGAAAATTTTAAGATGCCCTCGTATCCCCTACCTTATCACACCCGCCATCCCGCACTGCTCACTCACTCCACCCTCTCTCGGACCCCTTGACATGCAGTCCCGAACCCGCAGGGGGTCCATGGACCTCAGGTTCAGAGACCCTGCCCTAATGATATGTTTACACTTGTCTCTAACGATATGATCAGGTTTATCTCTACTTAGTGATATGATTATGGACATAACATGATTATTACTAGGCTGGTAAGCATGAAAGAACACAAGGAATCGCCTCCAATCAAGGTTATTTCATATCAAACACGGCCATATTGCTAGTCTCTCTTATCGTTATTGAGCTCGTCATGGAGTTAAATGAAACGTTAACTGGTTTATTGAGGAGGATTTGTCAATAAGCAGTTTTTACGACAAAAAAAATATTCCGTTTCAGAAACAACTGAAAAAAAAAGCGAACGAACCAGTTTGAACGCTTTATAAACTGAGGTTTACCACCCCAGTTGCACGAAGTATACCAACCAAAATTATGAGTGAAAATGAAATTGAATGCTCGAATTATGCCTTCTTATTTCGAGTGCAAATGTCCAAATGAATAAATGTCCTGAAAAGATATCCGTTCAAAATTATCCATCGTCTCTTATCTCTCCCCCATCCTGAATATTTCTATGCGTAAACATAATTCAATTGCAATCGCAATCAGTGGAAAGTAGAACAAAATCTAGTGTAGGCAAATAAAATTTGGAATATTGCAAGAATCACAACTAACTCATTTCAACAAACACCTTCCTCTAGCTAGTATCAGTGGTTTACGCTGCTGAACATTTTCCGAATTAACAGTTTGGGGTTAACATGCAGATAAAATTTCTGTTGAATAAGTTCTTTAAGACGGAATGGGGACATACTCTTCGAGGCGTACAGAGACAGACGACAGACACATTAAAGGAATGACGCATAAACCTTCCAAATTGGACAGCCAATACAAACCTTCAAAATTAGACCAGGGTGGTATTGAGTTTGAGTCAACTCACAAAAACGATAACTGAAACAAACTCAAAAATTCTACTCATTATCAGAATTCTTATCATTATGCACATACTTCACAAAGAATTTATCCGGCTTTCCGTTCCTACACCACCAGCCTGCACCAGTCACTACTGAACTGTCAACGTTTCCTTCGCATAGATATAAGCGTAAGTGTTCGAAAAACACATTCTATCAAATCACCGATAAATATTGCAGATAAATTTGCTAAAATTTTATTTGAAACATGACATAATTAGATTAGAGTTATGCATCGCGCAATAGTCAAAAAACGCAATATTTCATAATGCACCATCACATAACAAATAAAATGACACCACACTCTACTCAATACAAGTATCGTTAAAGCAATCCACTAAATTTCCACTACAACAAATACAAACACCATTCAATACAAATCAAAAATACACATCGTTAATAGACTAATAATATCAATGAGATTTTAAAAAATCTTAATTTCACTTCCAAACTTTCGATTCTCGATGCCTTCTCACTACACTGATCAACAATGTATTGCATATGCGCTCATCGCTTATTAATGAATGCAATTTTCGCTAAAAATTTTCAGTGAGTTTGGAAAATGTTTGAAGAACGATATTCGCAAAAATATGAAACTGCTAAACTCAACGACGAAATATTACTTAACGAAATGAAAATATTTCTTAAATTATGAATGCAAAAAAAGGAATAACAAACAATTCATGTAATAATTAATTGACTCAAATAGCTGCAAAGAAAATGTTCTTCGTAACATAAACATTATAATCGTTATCTGTAGATGTTTTGATGAAGCAACCCAGAACCGACATGTAAACAATGTGCACGAATCACACTTCTAAATTCGTCACTCGAAACATCGCTAACAAATGGGGGAAAAGGCAACTGCAAAATAAATTAGAGCTGATGATTTGAAGTGAATAATTACGATGTTCGATTAGAGCTCCTTCATTCGTGTTGAGTAGTTGATAACAGCTAGATGTTTTATGAAAACTTCAATTGAAATTGAATAAACACAATTTTAGTTGAGTTCAACCTATGTGCCTAATATCGTAAAGATTTATAGGTGAATAGCGATGGGACGGTGACGAATGGTTACTGGACAAGGAATGTATTATTTGTGAAGAACGAAATGATGCGATGTCATCTGCAAAGCCTCCCATTCGGCCTTAAACGCCTGTTTACTGTCCTGAGGTACGGCCAGTGCAGCCCCACTCATCTGCTCCTCCATCAACTTCGACTGATCTGCACAATTCTCTTCGCCCAATACCAACGTATAAATCGACCGCAATCCGAACACATTCAAAAAATACCACGATGCTGACGACACCCACGCTGCATCCAACGATGCCAATTCTATGCCTGCAATATCACTCACCCTCATAACGGTTGATAAGTAAAAGTTACCTATTTCATTTATCTATTTAATCATCAAATCCATCTCATTACGACTTTATGCCTCTCTGTTATCACCAATATCACTAATATCACATTCTTCCTTCATTGGCATTCTTGTTTCCGCTCAGTTCACACTAATAGCGTTCGGAATCATCGTTAGCTGCGTTCATATTAGACCCTAATCACTCAATGACCACTGATCGAAAGCTGAAAGACCAATCGGCTGGCAGTCACAACAAACTGAAGTTCAGTGACCACCGGCCGGAATCATGCGCTCAAACTCCGCGCTGTCGTTGGCCACCGAAAGACTTTTCGGTCGGTGGCCATCGAAAATCGCCCGAATGCCAGCCTCGCTTACATTCTCGAACGCAAATTTTCGACAACGCTACATTTGCACGCATTCCATGAATGAACCGTTCGAAAACACAAAATGAATCTCAGCATTCAAGAACACAATAATGAATCGAGCTGCTTAAATCATCTCAATAATCAATCGAGCTCCTCAAATCATCTCAATAATGAATCGAGCTGTTCAACATCAAAATGACAAACATATCACGTATACTACTCACCAATAATGCAACCAAAACATTTCAGTATATTAAATGAAACTAAAAAACATTGCGACACAACAAAAGGTTGAAGTAAACGAATGAAACGAACCCCTCTGCAACATCGGTTTAAATCTCAAAGTGAGCGGAAACGGCACTCGAGTTGTAACAAAACCACTGAATGTCCAATTGATCCATCCACCGATTACAATCATCGGTAACACGTTCAGAAGATTACCCTTCAAACAAACACTCACCAAATTCTCACTCAATTTCAATTTCCAAGCCAACTGAACACTACTTATTGATCGTTCCACAACAAAAATTAACTCAACGCATCAATTCAGAGAACAAAAAAGTCAAAAAATTACTTCACCGCTCAGCTATTAACACATAAAAATTTTCCAACACATTCCGAAACTGTCGACAAATCATTACCCTTCATTCTATTTATGCAGAATTCAACTAACATTGAAAAAAAAAGTGAAATAAACTAAATGCACTGAAGAATGTTGACTGTAAGGAATACAAGTTTGATTTGCACACACAAATGAAACAAGAACGAAATGAATTCACACCATATAATCTCAACAAAATCAAAACAAATCTCAACGAATCAATGGAATATTTCTAAAAAAATGAAATTTTCACAAAAAGTACAAATCGCAAAATACCTTCAACATATCGGTCATCATCGTTGGGTCAGCCATCGGATTTTGCATTTGTGATGGCCTCTCCATTGCCTTTAATCAGCAGTTTATTTCTGATTCAAAACCAAAAAAAAGTCTTCTTCAAAAAACTTTGCCATATTCGACAAATCACCGACAATTTCATTTACTAACACTTCCTATTTTTCATAAATTGAAATTATATATCATCAAAAATGCGAAATATTTTCAAGTGCAGCATTCATGATCAGTATTTTGTTAAACTTAAAATCGCTCCTTTAAAATTCCCATGAAGCATCTCAACGGCGATGCGATCCAAACCATTCATTTCATAGGCGATTTCCACTGTACATTTTTTGCTCATACGGACGAAACATCAACGGTCAAACTGTTTAATCGGAATAACTGATAGTGAATGCTCAAAAATTAAACTGATCAATTAACACCGATAAATAACCTTTGTAAAGAAACCACTTTCATCGGCACCCAAAAAGTTTTTGCGCATATAAAACGACGCCTTCGGTAAGAAACGACCGTTCTCACGCAACAAACGAGATCGAATCAAATACTGACTGAAATGCATCAACAACAGTCACAATACACTGTTCATTCAGGAAACAACTTTTCAAGCAAAATGAATTGATATTCCTTGCTCGCAACTTTTACAAATAGCGGGCCACACCGCACGCACTAAGGCAGGCAAGCGCAGAAGCCAAAACCCATGCGTTAGCCTGATCAGTGAGCTAAGCGTAAGCCTAAACCTAAGCGTACTGAGTTTGAAACCACGGCATTCATATTACCTGAATTACCTGAATTGGCCAGTCTATCAAACGTTTGCAACGTTGCTGGCCACAATGCTCGCGTTTCCGTGCACATTGTTTTAGCCTCAGTTTACGCCACCCCGCTGGCTAGGCGAGCAGGCCAACCGAACACAACCGAGTAATTAATTAGTTGCCGTAAATACTTTGCATAATTAATCGTAGCCAAATATCAACCAGCATTTATTTATTGGACTGCATTCATATAGGACACCGAAAATGTTGAATGTGATAACTTAAGCACATGCATGCGGTGGTGTGACCCGTTATCTATAAAAGTGTCTCTTGATCTCCCCGTAAATTTCACGATAATTCGTCATCAAAATCGAAATAAAATGTAATCTAACTCCGTAAAACATCGAATCTCGAACGCCCTAAATCCAAACTGTCAACAACACTCACCTGTCTTGAACTTGCTGCAGCTCAAGTTTCTTCTTCGAAGTGAACATCAACGCCACATAATGCCGTAACACACCCACCAAGAACGTTATCAAAATAACCGGTAAAAATACCCATGTACGAATGGCTGGATCCAACAGAAGTTCCGTCATTGTACACCAATGACTCGCACGCTCCTCAAAAACAACTCTTCATTAATCTTTAATCATACCAAATGAATAAGAATACACTGAAAACTATGAATATCCGACGGAAATCTAACAAATACGCCAGTCACATCATAACAACATCGCAATTGTAACACTAAAATAATTCGCAGAGTTCTACTGAAATCTGTTTTCCTCTTCACATCGAACTATCTTCCTGCTCTTCCTTTTTCAACTTCACTTCACTTCACCCTTTCCTCATACATACCAAAAATTAAAACAAGATATCAATTTCAAAAGTTTCTCAGAAACACTGCTCAATTCGAAATCAAAACCAAAATTTTCATTATCTAATTCTAATCTTCATAAAAATTCTGCAAACACAACACTTCAGTAGATATCACTTGACTGGTTTTCAAACCAATAAAAGTATTGCGATCATCAATTAGAAAACGCAATCTGCATTAAAGTGTTCATTTATTCATTTATACAGCAGTAAATACAACATACAATCAAATGAAAAACCAACATTTCACGGCGTTTGGATCACATAATGATTGTGGAAATATCCAAATAAGAAGGCAAATAGGTACATAAATAAATAAGTAAATAAATATTCACAAAGAGATCATCGATTACAAATCAAAATCAATGATAATTTGAGCGATTATCCGATGGAAATGATCAATTTGCACACGATTCGAACAACTGTCCAACGCACTTACAACACTTCTGCAATATAACTCGAATTAAATCAGTGGATCAAGCCGATCAGATTTGATGTGATCAATCAACATTGTTTGAAATAATATTTCAAGGAATCAATTTGATATCGGAAATATCGTCAAAAGAAACAACAAACCGATGTAGAGTCTCCTTGATCAGTTTCACAGCTAACTGCGTAATTAACTTGACCATTTCATCAGAATACTGTCGAGTTTCATTTGTATTCCTCAACTGCAAACACTGACGAACGGTTGACTCGTTTAACACGGTCGATGTTGATGGCGGCACTGTTTTCATTGTAAATCAACTGAAGCAATCGAGCATAAATTATTGTTCATTTAAAACACGTTAATAGGCGACACGTCAATATAAACATAACTTGACGAATATTCATGCACTGATATGCGATCATAGCGAATTGCTTTCAAACAACATACAAAAGCTATCAGAATGAAGATATAACTACCGTAACGTAACGTTCAAGCCCTCACCCCCCCCCGGTAGTACGATGTGACCATGTAATAACTTAACTAGTGAAACAGGCTTACTACAATAACAAAAAAACGGACTTTTCACGATTGCACTGAACGGACCCCTCTCTTATCGTCGTAAAGTCTAAATTGCCAAACCAGCAAAACTGAACATCTTACGTAACCCTCGAAAAAAACCCGGCTAGTGATAGCCTAGAGTATTTGCGAGCTCAATGACCAATTGACGCCACTAACCAAGAACCGCCCGGACCGGTGCGCAACTCGTCAAATTACTTCAGTCGTGAACGACTTCTGATGCACATCCGATGACAATGCAATGCCACATGCAACTAAAACGCTGCACAAAAGAAATGTTCGTTTCGTTCTGAATCACCATCGAAATCTTTTCGTCTCGTTTCAACAATCCCACACGAAAACGGTAAAACGAATAATTAATCATACACAACAATCACCGAATAATTAGATTGGTCCATATAAAATGAAAAAGTATGCGTGTGCAGTATCTATCGAGTGAACGTTTTGTGAACACAACAATTATCAACACGAAACAATGCATTCATATCACAATTTATTACCAAACAATACAATCTTCAATTAATAGCAATTTACAATAAAACTGTACACAACATTCAACTGAACAAATCAAATGACCAACATACACACACACTTAAGTGATACCGTGAAACACTCTTTAAATAAAATTTCTTTCTTCTTTTGTTGGAGTATAACAAAACGACTAAAAGTAAATCGACTACAAATTTGGAATCAAACGAACGAATGAAAAAACCCGCATTAAAAATAAATGAATCGCTTCCCAACCAATCAAACACAAATCTGAAGTGGTGAATTCCTGAAATTCTAAAGCAATTTACGCTCAATGCTCAGATTTGATGTGCACCGTTCAACACATCAACTGAATATTTACGTGTCAAATGTCAAAATTCAAACGTCAAATTTCTCTGCCCCAGCACATCATCGATACTACCATTATCTCTCGGTCTCATTTCGTTTGTTCTAAAAAAACATGTCTTCTGAATCCGTTGAAAACAAATGAATATTTGCTAATCGCAACTGAAATTTCAACTGAAAACTAACCAATTAATTCTAATCTCTTCAACTACTAATAATCCATAAAAAACGAAAATTTACGAAAAACCTTCGTAACAATTCGAAAACTCTCAAAAAACCAAACGAACAAGCACAACACAAAAAACACAATCAAAGTATCGCTCTAAACTAACAAACTTGAATCTTCTACCACTAAAAACACAAACAATAATATAACAAATAACCTCCACTCACTTAATCATCTAATTCTGCACAACCATATTACAATATAACTACACCACTAACTACAATACAATCACATCGACAGAATATAACGTTCACAAATGCAACTACTCATAATTGATAATGATTGTAAATACTTCACTAACAAGAAAATACCATCCAGTAAAAACCCTTAAAGCTTCGCGGATGAGACACGAAACTTGTACACGTTACAATTTGCCATTTACAAAAGTCAGCATCAACTGCTCTAACAATTCAGAAAGCAAGATCGGATCAGAAATCAGTTCAGAAATGAATAACCAACTCAAAACGTGGTGATATTCACCAGAAAGGACACCATCCAATATAGCACTGGCAAAGATTTTCGGGTGAGGTGGCTTGATCGATGAGTCGATTCACTTGTTCCGGTACCGCATATTGGATGTTCGGTTGGAAATCACGACCTTAATTTACTCTTGCTCATAGTTTTGCTCTATTCACCGTTTTCATTTAAACTTTCTTCTGCACCACTATCATACCAATAAACGTTTTAATGTTTTTTATGCGATTGCAAACAGTAAACGTTGCAGTTTCTCACAACTTTATTCTCTCAATAAAGCTCAGGTGTGATGAGTTGTCAGCATCCGTCTGCATTGCGCTGATGCCATTTCGTCTGATATATGTGCTTTACAGGTACTACTATTATGTGCTACAATCAATTACCTGCACAGGTACCAGGTGCCTATACATTTTGTGCAGTAAATTATCTGCGCACCGTTATGTTTCCAAAATAAGTTCCACATGAAATGACTGTTTAGCACATAATGGAAATTTAGTGTCCTTTCCATCATTTGGTTGTTTGTGATCGAAATTGCACATAAGGAAACAGTATATAGATGCGACATATGTGTTGCTAACGGAGCGCTCCTGGCGATAAATTAAGCGATCAGTGTTTTAGGCGTGGCAATGCGCAAGCTACGTGGTGCTGTTATTAATACCTGGATTACCTGGATCGGCCAGGCTATCAAACGTTTATAACGTTGCTGGCCACAATGCTCACGTTTCCGTGCGCATTGTTTTAGCCTCAATTTACGCCACCCCGCTGGCTAGGCGAGCAGGCCAATCGAACGAACACAACCGAGTAATTAATTAGTCGCCGTGAATACTTTGCATAATTAAACGCAGTCAAATACCAATTCAATAAATAATCATTACTCTAATAAAACAAATATTCCGCCGATCGCTCACCGCGATCGACGAAACAACCACTCGATGTCCAAGTAATAATTGATAAAGTATTGTTGCTGTTATTAATATTATCATTATTATTATTAATACTACACCTATCGCATCTCACGTTCAATGCGATGATATCAAAAAGAAAACAACCATAAACTGGCTAAAATCAAGCACCAAACAATACATACCACAGAGTTTATGTCGAATTCTTTTCAGCGATAATTCGGCCCTCGAATCACGCTGTCCATCGCGTTGCTGCGATTCGGGTGGTGCTCGTTTGCCACCAGCTGAATTTTTTCAAACAAATGCACACATTATAATATCGTCTCAGACAATCCTCACATTATTATAACCAATGAAAGTTTCCGGCATCTTTTGGCTTAGGCTTCAAAGCAAACGCATTTCTTTCTTGCTTGCCTTATTCGTTTCGCGATGAGGCCGTAAAAGACGAAATATTGAAAAGAAACATCGGTTTCGGGATGCAAAAAGGTTAGGTTAACAATTACTCTCATTAATGATAATAAATAAAGAAAACAATAAACTGAAACAAACCTTCCATAAGTCGCCAGTTGATGAGAGGATCGTAGACGAATGCCTCGAGCACGGCCAACAAGCTCTCTTTATTGGAACGCAACACGCGCAATACCCTTTCGCAAGTTATGCGATAATTACCCTCGATACCCGTCGATTCCATCGCCTTCAAATTTCATTTCATTTTCCTAGATGTGACCTCCTTCTTAATGTTCACTTAACAATCTTCATATCCACTTTTTATTTTTCACGAACTCACTTCTATGTTTGAACATTTTTGCACTGATTCAGTGAACAATAATTAATAAGCTCAATTGTAACATAAATAATCGATTGGGCTGAAGAAAGAAGACGAATTGAGCGAGAACGCACCTGAATGAGCATTCGCGTCAATCTGAACGGAATCTTTTCGGGGAATTTCTCGCGTGTCATCGCCACCTCAAAGCAATCACCGAAATCAATGTGCACTATTTTGCCGTTTATTCGATCGAGCATCAAGTTTGATGGATGCCTTCAAAACATTCATTCATTAATCACAAATAATTACCAAACATAATATGAAGAAAAATTACAATTTTATAACTAAGAACGATCAGCTATTGGATTGTACGTACGCAAGTCTATAAACGAAAATTAAGATCGAGAAAAGTCACCATAAGATTGCCAGACCGTGTCTGATTAAAACTACAAAAGATTCAACGAAAGAACTATACATAGGTAGGTAAAGTAAATAACTGTTGCCTCACCTATCGCCCAGACCAAG
Organism: Anisakis pegreffii; assembly: GCA_035041965.1. NCBI lineage: Eukaryota > Metazoa > Nematoda > Chromadorea > Rhabditida > Anisakidae > Anisakis > Anisakis pegreffii. Next base: position 15,522 of record JAPYMA010001976.1, read on the forward strand.
AATATAACCAACCATGGACATGCACGCCATCGACCGTGTGTAATTGGTTCGTCTTTCGAACCACACTTCAGAGCTGTATATACATATGTTCTACTGGATCGACTATTTTCACAAGTTCAGCAGAATAGTTTAAGATTAAAAGGAATTGAAGTGTGCACATAATGAGCTTCATAAGTGTACTCATACAATAATAAGTTCGTAAACGTTATCAATGAATCGAAAAATCGAACAAACAACGAAACAAACTCAGGTGATTTAAGCCACAAAATTTGTTGCAGATCGTTACCACTCGTCATTTCGAGGGCATGCTCAAATACCTGCAGAAAATTGTGTTGAAAAACGAGTGAATAAGTGCATAAATCAGTAGTTCTCAACCTTTCCTCCTCGCACCCCCTAAAAAATTTTAAGATGTCCCCACAACCCCTACAACAATAGCTAAAATGTCCTCGCACCCCTCAAAACATCCACCTTGTACCTTTCATTCACTACACCAAGTGTCCATAGAGCAAATAAGAGTACACCATTAGATTACGTTTTAGCCTTTTCAAAAATATGCACGTTGAAGTCCACCCTCGCCTACTTTACACAAATGTTGCATTGAGCTCTGTCCCCGCCTACTTTAATGTATAAAAAAATGAAGCCTTATCTCACAAACCTGATTGAGAAATCATGATGTAAATGAACACATAAAATGAATGACCAAAATTCGAAAGTCCAAGCATCTACCTGCACTTTTTGCATGAGTGTTAACTGATCGAGATCGCTTGCGAATGCTTGCATTAATTTATGTTCCATTGACAGCAAAATATTCTTCTTCTCACGATAATCTCGAATCAACGAATGCAGTGTATCGCAGTTCGGCACCCACCCGATCAGACCACTGTTCTGACTCAACGTTACGATTGAATAGCGCTGAAATGCAAAATTCTCTTTCGTGTTTTCATCACAATTTATATTGCAAATGAAGGGCAACTTTTTAAACTTTTACAAGCTGACAGATATCTCACAATTTCTGAATTTTCAGTTAATATTTTTTGGACTGAGCAATTCAAAAAGTTAACAAAATCAAACGGAATATAAGTTCTGATTGGCGATTTTGAATTCAGACATATTGTCGATTCACTGCACGAACCACACTACATCATTTTCAAAAACGTCGCATCGAAAGTTACACATTCAAAGGCTCACATACCATTTAATGAGTAAATTATTTAATGAAAAATTTTACAAGTGAATAAAATATTTTCTAACCGAAATGAAACAATACGGAAGTGATAAATGTAACTTTACGTATCGTAACTGAAAACTGAAATAGAAATCGCCATTAAAACAAACTTGAATTGTCAGATTCCTACGACACGTATCTGACTCGTGCAGTAGCAACGTGTTAACTAATCCAAACAGTTGCATTACTCGCTCGTCTTGCCGCGGATCTTCGTGTCCTTTCAGCAGAAATGCGTACTCACGACCATCACTGCCTAACAATCACACCAATCACTCTCAGTAGAAATTATAAAAATATTACTCATAATAATAATAACAACAAAATAATAATAAAAACAATAACAATAATGACAAAAATAACAATAATTAATAATAATGTCAATAATAATCACACTGATAACCTTTAATAGTAACTTTTCTCGGTCTTTGTTTTGAGCTGATAACCTGTAACTTACTGCCAACCGATGCAATGGTAATCAGTGGACCCTTGGGGTCATACGTTCCCGGTACAGCTAATTCAAGATTTTGTGCTTTCATTAGTCTGAAATTCATTACCATTATTCCTTTCTTGGAAAGTCAGTTAAAAACAATAAATAATACCAAATAACAACAAAAATCATCGATGCTAACTATCAAACTTTTTTAATATTCCAAATCAATTGATAAAAACTGAAAGGAAGCATTTGTAAAAGCGAACACTATCATCAATATGATAACAAAAATATTAATGAAAGTAATAACATTAACAATACAACAACAATAAGCAATATATAAACCATACTTAGGCGACACATAATTCAAATCCAATGAAGTGAGTTGTCGCAATTGATTCGATATTTTACGAAAGACGATATAGTACAAATCCCACGCCTGGTTCAATTCCTTCAGATTCTGTGAACGCAGATATCCGCGGCACGCATTCCACGCTTCTTTCAGTTCATTATCGTATGTCTTCAATAATAAGTCATAATGAACGCAGCTCAAACTCTTAATATCGCCGTCAAAATCAACTAAAATCGCCACTAAACAATAACGTTCATATAAAATCAACTCAAATGAAGAACCAAAAATCCTAACCTGCTTAAAAGACTGCTCCTTCAAAGTGGCAGCACCTCGTTCCACCATCTCATGCAATGGCTCCAACAATTCGAACATTCCTTTCACATTCTTATCCTTCAAATATCATTCTACAAATTCATACGGCTTACACGCGCAATCAAACACATCAAATTAAACAAACAGCCATAACTCTTAAAATGTGAGCAGCAATAAAAACAACACCAGCTGACAAATGAAACCAAACAGCAATAACAAATATCAACGTTAATAAATAACCAATACAACAATAAAAACACAATAAACCAAAAAAAAAAAGAAGTGGCACCTGGAAATAGAGTCTAGACGCCTCATCAAGAGCCTCGTGCCACTGTTCATGCCAGAGAATCGCGCACCTGATCAGTTCATCGCTGACCAATCTGGCCTGTTCCACAAGCACCGGTTCGTAGTCACTCATTATCGAGAGAATCTCTTTAGCGACCGCACTTCGTCGTTTGTTCAACGACTTATCTGCCACTGTCAGCGCGTACACCAACGACTGAATATCAACTCATTATTCGTATGGAGAAACCAGGTGCCCTTTTCATGTCATTCACCTAAGTGCCCATTAATTATATTTTGACTAATAATGGCAGCTGCAGTCTATGCTGATCATTTCTACAGTTATATAAACAACAATCCCAGTTATGATTTACGACTAATTAGCTACTTGTGGATAAAAACACAATCAAAACAGTGAATATTACTTGTGGATGAACTTTCGATAGATCAATGACGACTTGTTTGATGAGTTGAGCGACGTTGTGTTTCGAGTCGAGTCTTGCCATTAGCTGCGGAATAACCTTCAAATTGCATCAATGAGCATTTTCAATGACACCTCTCACCGAAGCCACAACAAACGCCGAATCTAACTGATTATCAGCGATAACAATAATGACAAAAATAAGAAACGTTCTGAAATGAATAAATTTCATTAAAAGTACCAACCTCGAGCCACATTTCAACAGGCAGAATTTTTAGTGACTGTCGAATATTGTCAAAAACCTCAGCTTGATCTCCGTGTTTAAACCACAACGTTAAGAAACGTAATGTGTCTTCCAATCGTGAACCTTAATTAAGATCAACTGATGACTGACTTTGTTAATACGTCTTTCATATCAAACATCTAAATTATAGTGTACTAACCTTCAGCGAGAGTTATTGCCTTAACAAAGCACGTAACAGCTTGCACTGCGTAGAATATGGTCGATTGAGGTGTGCCTGGTGGTGCGGCGATCTGTTGCTGTACGACAGGGGGTACCAGACCCATGTCCAGCTGAGACGGGGCCCCAGCAAAATTCAACGATGCCGCTCCGGCTAATGGTCCTAACACTGACGATGCCATTGGTGCAAGCATCTGCAAATTCATCGTATCGTTATTATTATTATTATTATTATTATTATTATTATTATTATTATTATTACTATTATTATTATTATTATTATTATTATTATTATTATTACCAAATATTATCATAACTATAAGTATCATTGTAACTATTATCACAACCGTTATCACTGATTTTAACGTCATCATGAAAAGATCATTATCATTGCTTATATATTTTCCCAACACAATGAACAAAAAAGAATCAACTAGAAATTACAGCAAACGTTACAGCAAATCTTTACATCAAATCCTCGCAAATGTTCGTAACAAAAATATAAATTTGCTAATTCAACAGAAACTGACGTGCAAATTGAGAATAATAATTACATTATTATGAATCAAAACACAGCAAAATCAAAAACAAAATGAACAAAAAACAAAAAGCGAACCTCGGATTTGGGCTGATAAATGGCCGAATTGAAGTATGCAGACGCAAGTTTATGCCATGCTTTATACCAGTTCGGATCGTAATTTGTTGCGTACGAGTAGAATTTGATGGCTTGATTATGAGTTGGCGATGAGTTCATGGTGGGTGAACTGAGGGGATTCAGGGTGGTTGGTGGGACTGGGGTTGGTTGGACGGATTGGAGTTGCTGATTGGAGGAGAGCATTAGGGAGGCGACACCCATCATGACTGGATTGGCTGACGGTGGAATACCGATGGCGACGAGTTGCTGTTGCGAGGTGCGACTCGAAGCGATGATCTCGTACCACTCGCCCAATTTTAAACAACATTTCGCACACAAATGACTCATCTCCGAGCCAGGCTTCATCTGTGCCTTCAATTTTATTCACTTTCATAAATGCAACTCATTTTATCAAGTTTTCAACTTTTTCATTGTAGTAAACAAACGACGGTCAAGTGATTTATTCCACTCACAAAAGAAAACAACAAAAATTGAAATATATCTCCAGAAAATGGCCATATCTCCTCAGGAAAGCAAAATCGCTCGACAAAATATACGTTTTTCTGAATGAGGATATCCAGCTGGATCAACTGATGCAACTAAAAAAAATTCATACGATAGTGGGCAAACTTGAGTTTAGGGTAGTCTTGAAGGTGGTACCCGAGACGGTATTAATAAAATGAAAGCAACCTTATCCCTGTCCAGATGCATCACAAGTGTTTCGAGTGTTGTACAAGCCAGATGTTCATGCTTCTCAATCCATAACTGCTTGCAAATAGCCAATACCAACGAGGGTTTATCCATCGGCAACGAACCCACTTCATTCAATTTGAGGTTCGACGATTCGTGATGACTCAATCCCAGCAGACTTGTCAGTATTCGATGAGACATCGTCAATTTACCCTGTCGACGACACAGCGACGAAAACTTTATCCATAATGGACGCATTTCTTTCATTGATAGTACCAATGAACTGAAACGTTCACGTTTTCGTATCCTATAGATCAGGCTTTCTCAATGAGATGGCGATGAGACTTTTTATTTTATTTTATTAACTCGGCTGCTACTGTACGTTTCGTACATAAGCCTCTTCAAGTTATCACTCCAGTTATCACTATTATCACAGTTCACTGCTTTTATCATCCATGTTTGGCTGGCTGTTTTGCAAATGTTGTCTCGCCATCTCATTTTCGGTCGACCCCGACTGACTTCTTTTTCCGATTCTAGGCTGCCACTCTGCGCATCTCTTCGCCCAGTTGTTATTGTCCATTGTTGCAATTTTTCTTGCCCACTTAATTTTTCTTTTCCTTGGGCGACGAAATACACTGTCCAATACAAAGCGAACAATAAACAGTGAGTGATTTCAACCAACCAAAAAAAGAATAAAGAAATGAATCGGTGACTATTTCTCGCTACCAACGAAACAAGCAAATCATCAATTAATTAATCGTTAGTATACGTTTAAAAAATGTCAAAATAAATGCAATGAACGCAATCACAATGATTGAATCTGAATTCAACAACAACACTGATGCGAACGAAAATATTGGCGACATCGTTTTCCGTCATTTTCGTCAAAAACAAGAACAAATACATCAAACAAACAAGCCAGCCTCTATCAAGCGACAATCCAATCACCAACCGAACAAGCAGTAACTTCGTCCAGTGTTCAATCTCCTGTCTACAGCCTTGCAGTCGTCGGCTCCACACCACACCGATGCGTGTCCTTCTCTCAGGCCACATCTTGTACTCGATCGCCTCCTCTAGTTCGGTCAGTTGTTGCACCAGTGTCATCGCGCCATACGCACGTTCATAACTCTCGGATGCCATGGCAGTCAGTTCGGCATCTGACATGTCACGCACCTCAAACATCATCATCACCATATTTCTCACAATATCACTTCGCATCATAACAAGCACACATCCCACACATACCCACCTTATCAACGAACGTCAACGCATCTCGATATTGTTCCTTTCGTAACGCGACAACCGCACGCAAGAATGAACCATCTTGACTGTTCTCATTTATCTGTTGCACGTACCATTCCATTCGATCCCAGTCACCTGACATTCCTCTCTTCATTATTTTCACTCTTATTACTCGCTTTAATAAAATGCCATTACTATCGTCACTGATTACTTATTGTTACTCGGACATCGAGCGGTTATTTTGTTAATCGCTGTGAGCGATCGACGGAATATTTATTTTATTAGAGTTATGATTAATCGGACTGATAGTTGGCTACGATTAATTATGCAAAATATTCACGGCAACTAATTAATAACTCGGTTGTGTTCGGTTCGCCTGCTCGCCTAGCCAGCGGGTGGCGTGAATTGAGGCTAAAACAATGTGCACGGAAACGCGAGCATTGTGGCCAGCAAAGTTACAAACTGGCCAATCCAGGTAACTATCGTCACTGTAATGAAACAGTTCGCAACACCTGGTCCCCACCGAAGACAGTGTAAAAGACCAGTCAATACAAATAAGCCAGCTTGACAGTTTTTTGGAATAAGCTTGTTTGCAATGAGTTGATAAAGGGCAAACAGCGGTGTGACTGGAAGTGCACTGTGGCCAATAACGTTACGTCTGAGACAATGCAGAGCCGGCAATACAGTGAATCAGTGCAAAACAAGAAAACATAAGAAACCGACCGATAGCCCAGCATCCTCTCGCCGCAATAATCGACATTTTCTGCTTTCGTTCCGGATCTGAACTCGGTGTTAATTCATCGAACGCCTTCTTACTGAACTTATTCAGATCATCCCACTGACCTAACGCCTCCATACAATGCATTTGATGCAGTCGCACCTTAAAAATTCATTCAATTTCACTTATCCTCTTTTCTGATCTGTTATCTTTCCTTGATGAATTTAGAAGGTTATCATTTAGCGAATGCCTTCTATTATACATTCATCTTTCTGATCAGTAACTACTAATCATACGATGATTTAACGAGAGAAGTACGGGATATTATCTTCAAAAATCCTCAAAAATCAGTTCAGCCAGCCAGCTATCAACCTGAATTTGAGAATACGGTCACAATCTGAGACAAAGTGCAAAACAGAGCAGCGAATGGAAGTGCACTGTGATCAACATGCACTGAGTGCTTAAGCCAACACCCGAGCCTAACTCGAGCAGATCACATGAATACAAATTCAGTATGATTTCTGCATGCTCTTGACGCACCCATATTTGTCACTGCTCTATTTTTTGAATGCTGCCAGACCTACGCTCTCTGTTCACTAACTCAATCACTACAGCTGCTAGTACAATATCTTGTATCATACAATTAATTAATATTTAGTTACAAAGAGATTTTAATAACAACATGACGTTCAATTACCATATTCAATATAATACACTAATTTTTTCATGTAATTATTACTATATAATATAATACATAAAACTAATAATACACTAATCAGTTACTATTCAATATCCAATTATGTTCAATATATATGAATTTTTACTTTCCAATGATGAATTGTAATTTTTACCGTTCCGTCTTCACTACTCTGACGCAAAGAATATCGCCATTAGTCTACTTAACAACTCACAATATTCTACAAGATTACTTTTGGAAGTGACATAAATTAAACAAATGCAATCTGCAATCTGAACTGACATCGTTTCGAACAAAAAACCAATTGCTCAAAGAATAATTCGGACTGAAATTAAAAGTTTTTCTCAAATTCTAACTTCATCGTTGACTGTTTTTTCAGCTTCATACATTTCCAATGCCTTTTCCCAATCGTTCAATTTTTCATACCACCGACCTTGCATCTGAAACGTCTTTGTTCTCATTCAGTTATCGAGATTAATATTACAAACGTTTAAATTTAAAAATCCCTCACGATATACACCTCAAAACAAACCTCAGATGATTAGTAACTGATCAATTTCAGCATTGAAAAACTTGAATCTTCATAAAAATCACTCATTTAATTAATACCTTCTAATGTTCATTAAAATCATTACAAAATCTTCAGCAATTAGTTCTGAACTCAAATTAACTCAAATTCAAAACTTACACTTATTTGTATATTACGTTTCTCGGCCAACGCCACAACACCAGCGGCCACTTCTTGTACGTTCAGTTTGTTGGCATAACTGAAAGAAGAGAAAATTATTCATTCGTTTCAATCGAAGCTGTATCGAATCTTAGAATGAAACGTTTTATTGAGGTAATCGACAAATTTAAATAAAAAGCGAATTCGCGACTAAAACCGACGTAATGAGCGCAGTGCAGTGTTCAGCGTCGGGATTGTTGTTAAGTTTGTCGCGGATGTGTAATTCAGTGTAGCGAAGTGCCTTCGCGTAGGCACGTGTCTGCTCGGCACTCTTACTCAGCACACGATTACCGACTGGCAGAGGTCCCTTCAATTTACGAAAATTAAAGCAATTTTTATCACATCTGAAGTGACAACACTTGAAAACTGCTAAAAATGAATGCAAAACTTATTCGAAACAAATGAACACTTCTAATTCGAAAATTTCAACCTTCCAATGGATCAATTGAAATCTTCAAATAAAGTTTCGCACTCAATCTCAATTAATTCTGAAGTGATTAAATGTCAACAAAAAAAAAACACTCCTTTTAAAATGCTTCCACTGGATTAATACTGCCAAAACTTTCATTAAACATATCAAAGCAAGACGATAACGGAGGAGAAACGATAAGCGAACGCCTCATCAAACCTTTTCTGAATGATCCATAAACTCTGCCAGATTGAGTATTGTCTGAATAATATCCGTATGTTTACTGCTGTTCAATGCCACTTTCAGATTCGTATCCAAGTCCTTCTGTTGAATTTCATCCAAATCCGTCCAAACCGACATGAATGCCGCATTGAAAAGATTTCTACAAACAATTTGAATTATTTATTTCAGATGCTCGACGCTTTGGCAATCATCGATGTTTCGTGCACACGAAACACATCCAAACTAACCAGTCAAATCTGAAACTGAATATGCAATCAGACTAAATTAATTTTCGATATCCGACTAAACTCATCAGTCGTATCAAAAATTGTCCGATAACCTCTCACTATAATACTGCACTGCCTATTGCGAATCACCAACACTACACAACGCATCAAATCAAATCAAATTTAAAACACGGAACTGCCACCGACTTCGCCAGAGGTTGATGCATATCAGCGAGTGGTGCACAAGCACGTAATGCAGCTGAAGGACTCTGTCTGATGAACTGCAATCGCAACAACAACAGCCACTGATCCCAATCCTTAATTCATTCCAATTGTCATTTCTTCACACTATCATTCAATTTCATAACCATTTCAGATATCCACACGATACACTTCAAATGCTGCAACGTAACAAAACCTCTTTCGAAACCAGCTGCACAACAGTCCACGTTTTCTTCAAAACATCCACATTGATGCGTTGTCCTTTCTCTAGTCTTGATAATGTCGATTGATTTGTCGCTTTCGTTGCGGATATTCCGAACGCAGCCGGTTTCTCTGGAGACGCAGCGCTGCCTTCGTCCAACTTACTCATCAACCTACAACTCATTACCATTATCATCATATATCATTAAACAACCCATTATCACTACGCACCCACAAATGAATAAAACGCCGCTTACACAAAGTATTCATCACAATGAAGATTGTTGCGTATCAAAGCGTGATCAACACTTGCTCGAAACACCATGAACTGTTTCCACATCTATAAATTAAAGTGAAAGTTCATGTTTGATTGTTAAATTGAATATCAGAGAACACAATTCGATGACAATATTTGAATAAATTAACGAATAAGACGATCGTTTAAATTTGTAAACAGAAGCGAAATTTGTAAATTGAAGCGAAATGAGAATTTTTCTGGAGGCATGGAATGGAGTGTGATTTCTTTTCGTGACAGAAATTCCGATCAAAATCACTTTATCAGTTCAATTTTAACCACCATCAGCATCCGAGATGCAAAATTCTACTCAATAATCATATTCACAATAAAATTTAAACAAGATACCAAATTTCACTTCGACAAAGTATCAGTATTCAGCGATTTCCGAACGAATAATGAATATGAAAACAATAAGATGACTATAATGATAGCTACAACAATAATGATTAAGAGAAAAACAAACCTGTTTAACAATAAGCACCAACAAATGCAAGAGCTTTTGTTGCAGTGCAGCAATTGAGATGTTCCTCAGCCAGACCTGCATGATTCGGGGTGCATGCTCGTTCAGACAGATCGTTGTGCCCATGTTATACACCGTGTCCAGTGCATATTGTCTCACATTCACCTTCACACTCCCATCGTCTATAATCGCCAATATTGGGGGCAGTATCAGGTGAACGTACGGTGCTAAACACATCGAGATTGATTCCACACAACCGAACGCCTGCAATACTAACAATAACTGCTCGTATTAACAATATTATTGTTACTCGGATATCGACTGGTCGTTTTGTCAATCACTGTGAGCGATCGACGGAATATTTATTTCATTAGAGTAATGATTTATTGGATTGCTATTTGACTGCGTTTAATTATGCAACGTATTCACGGCAACTAATTAATTACTCGGTTGTGTTCGGTTGGCCTGCTCGCCTGCCAGCGGAGTGGCGTAAATTGAGGCTAAAACAATGTGCAGCACGGAAACGCGAGCATTGTGGCCAGCAACGTTACAAACGTTTGATAGCCTGCTTGCCAATTCAGGTAATTAACAATAACACCAACAACAACAACAACAACAATAAAACTTCCTCGTAATAATATTATGACAACGAACACTTCACATTAAAACAAAACGCATCTATCGCACTAACCGCACAAGTGAGCGCTCTATCAGTGGATCGATCCGAATAGAACACCTTCAACAGATACGGACACAAATCGGCGACGAACGGTGCAAATGAAGCACCAAACGAAGAACCGATCTGCTGCATGACGTTCACCACTGTCAACTTCATGTTCACGTCCTCACTCCATACATCCTGAATCATCATTTACTTGTTACCTCTTTCGTGAAATCACTAGTAATTATAATATCGGTTATGAACACACTCGTACAGTTTTTCACTCCACTCATTTCTTTCTCTGCGATTACCTTGCGACCTGTCTTCGCTCTCTATGTGGGCGCAGGTCTACCGATCCCCATGTTACTGTTTGTTGAGCAGACCTTTTCCATTTCTGACCAAACATTTTGACGAGTGGTTCATCCCATCTCATTCGTGGTCTGCCCAGGCGCCTCTTCACTCCTCTTGGAATCCACTGTGTTATTCGATTAGTCCAACGGTTATCACTCATTCTCTGATCAGAGTGTTGTACCTTACCCTGATGATGGCCTTACCGTCGAAACGTCGCTAACTCCTGGTGCTCTGTCTGTCAATATTCCCTATTACTATCACTAAAACTATTATCAATACCAGTATCACCAATCTGAGATCGATATCACCATCAGTGCAGTAGCTCTCATCACAAGGAACCGAGGTAATTTTCCAATTTCTTTAATCAGCACTTACAATACCTTATCGCCCCTCTCTCTGTGATTATCTCTCCTTCACTCACATCATTCTATGCAAACAAACAACCAACGTGAACAAACGACACATCTCATCGATGTGTCATACCCATATCATTTACACTCAAATAGCAATGATTAAACACTGCCATATCACCACATCAGTTGCGATTATGTATAAAGCTGAAACGAACCGCAACAAGACCGAATAACTTCCCCATGTACGGCTTCATACTGACGCCAATCGTTGAAATAAGACTCGCCAACTGCTGCAGGAAGAACTGACGAACGTCTGGTCGAGACACGTGTTGAGTGACGTCGATTAATTTTGGTACGACCTCAAATTTGCACACTTACTATCAGTATTCATCACCGAGTATTTTTCCAAAGTGGATGTATCTTCGATACTGCTATCGCACATCGTACATCAACAGTTTCTTATAAACCTCTTGAAAGTGACACACTACAAACATTTCTAATAATGATCCTTTGATATATACAATAATAAAAATAAAAGAATATACCACCAACTTACAATATCAATAATAAAACACGACAATAACATTAAATGATAACACCAAAAAACAAACACTAAAAGCAAAACCTTGTCAACGTACTGCGACGATTTCGGTCCAAGATTACTGAAAATGGTGAGGAGCGCTTGAATGATCTGACGGTGCAGATGATGCAACGAGTCATCTCGCAGCATTTGCATTAAATTCGCGATCGCAAACGTCGGATAAAACTCCGACAGAGTGCATCGTTCATAATGGAACCATTGCACTATGTCTGAAATACGTCACCGAATTTACACTCAATTTCTTCTTTATAAACAATACCTTTGAAACTTACAAAAATACTTACGAAAACTTTAAAATACTTTTAAAATACGATGAAGTCACAATACATAATTTTCGCATGAACATATGTTAATAGATCTAAAAGCATTCATTAAAAAAATACCAATCGCCGATATATCAGAACAAAACAAACCATCTCTCGAATCCGAACTAACGACTGCAGATGGTAACGACAGTGCCATTGAATTCGATGTTACTGAAGGCACTAAACCCATGAATACTTTATACGTGTACGGGTCCAATGCTCCGATTATTCCGAGTACCTGCAAGTCAATTACAATTCGAAAAGTATCACTCAACTAAATCCATACAAATTATATACGATACAAATAAATCGATCATTGAAAATGTCACAATAATAACGTTAATTATAAATAAAATTGTGAAGTAGCGCTGATATATGCATTTTCAAGAACAATGAGAATAAGAATAATAAAATAATAATACCTTGATGACCAAATAATGCCTAAAAATGTTTCACATAATCTATTATTCTCACGCATTATTTGGTCACCACGGTATTATTATCTTATTATTATTCTCATTCTTATTCTCAACTGCAACAGCAATAATAAAATGAAAAAGTATTAACAATAGTTATAACAATAATGAAAGTAACAACAATAATAATGAAATAAATACACTGGTGAATACCCTACCCTCATTGTGGTCCTTCTCATCGAGACACTCATTTCAGTTTTGAGTAGTCTCAGTAGAATCTCCAACAGTTCAGGGTAATCACGATACGGATCGACCACATACGCTGTGTTCTGACACAATCGTCCCAGTGTGCGCAGAGCTGCCTTTAAATTAAATTCACCTATCACTTCATAAAACAACAGCAATAACCTACGACATACTCAATGAGATCACAACATCAATTCACCAACCCCCCCCCCAATATACCTGCAACTAATACGGACAACTGCTCTCGCTTAATATTTCTGCACTCTTTGATTATAGTCACATTTCTGGTCAACTGAAAGTGCATTTTCGCCAAACAATTTCATATCTCCTCAAAAACTAAATTCCTAATACTCAAAATAACCGCAAATAAAATCACACAGTAAAAATGATGATAAAATGTGTTTTTAATGCCTTAATATATGTATTCACATAACAAATCGATAAACAATAAACATAAAAGAGTATATTTTAAAAAACAACAACCACAACAAACATAATAACAACAATAAAAATAACCTCACGACGACTCAGACTACTGGAATCTTGAAGAAATTGCAGTAGTGGTGTGAACAATGTATCGATTGTACGCACCAGATCTGCACCACCCGAGATCGCCAGCTCACTGATTGCATTCAGAACCTTAAACGTGAATGAATTATTAACAACGAATAATAACATTAATACAATAATGATAACATTACCCACAACAATGGTTATATTAAGGATATCTGAAACGTTTTCTCAATGAATATCTCCATACTTCATCATTAAAAACAATAGCGAACAAGCTACAATAGTCTCTCTAATCATTACAGTCCCTCCACTACAACATGCATCACTACACCGAGAGCATCTCCATCTCTAAATTTCTGAATGAATCTCGCATCAAACCTTTACACTTACGAACTGTTATATTTCAAGCTCATTAAATATACATATTAAACGCTAAAAATCGCAAGCAAATTGGTGCTAAATACATGCAATGAATACTAATAATAAAGTTTGTGCATATATTACTACCTGTATCGTAACATCAACATGAACAATCTCAGATCGAAGTTTTGGAATGAGAGCCGACAGCACTGGATTCATGTAGGGACGCATGAATTTCGGTGACAAATGTGCTATTTGTGCTATCAGACGTGCACTGTATTCTTCCAATCTTAAATTATTTCATTCTACACTTCAAACAAACACATTCAAGCTTTATTATAAATTGATCGATGCTCCTTACTTAGTGACCAAACGGAATCAATACAACAATATTCTTAATCCAACGACTAATCAATCGTTGACAAACGATAAACTCAAAAGAGTAGAGATGTTAACTGATAAACTTTTTACGACGGATATCTAATGAACTGAAAATTGCTTCAACTATGACCATCGACAAGGCAAATTTCGGGTGCTGGACGGTTTTCATGAATGGCCATCCAAGTCAAGTCATTTCTAGAGAGGAATGATCAGTCAGTCTATTAGTAGATTTTCAGAATACGCTGCTGCGCCTAATAAAGGATTACAAAAAGAATAACACAACAAACCTTCCAACTCGACTGTTCGTCAATTGTGACAGTGTTTCGAGTAGAATTTTCCTCATTCTGGGTAGCACGAATGCCGGATTCAAATCGCCCAACTTGCCCAACAGCGCCACTGCTTCTTCTTGTATTTCGAGCTTCTCGTCGTGTAGACTCATGAATATCAACTCGAGCATATCAGCTTGTGCTAGATGCGACAGCAACGCGTGATCGGCATTCTTGAAGCATCTGAGCACACTCAATCGCACCTCAACCGCTGAAATTCCAACAGCACTCTTCAAACCACTCCAAACAAAATCTTTCACTTCAACCACCCATAAACCTACCTCAACCGATAACAACTACTACTATAAACGAACATAATTTCTCTCGGCTTCCCAATAAGAGCCGACAACACAGCAAAATGCCTTGTTCCCTACACTCTCTCAAGGAAGTCAACTTATCTGCTCAAAGTTATCTGCCTTCCCACTGCAAATACAATCAACCTTTCAACTGAAATGACAGTGAACAGATTCGATTCGATTTCGAGCCAACTCATTGATGTTGTCGAGTCTCCGTCAACAGACTATGCATCTAGCTTATCTCCACCCATCTATTCTACTTAAAAGTAAAACGTACACGAGTCAACCACAGCTACAGAGACGAGTTGTCTCAAAACACCCTGGATCAGATTCAGCACGTCGGCCCGTTGTTTGCGATCGACCACTTCAAAGACTCGTACGAATGGCGAAAGCATCTCAGCGCAACACTTCACCGCCGCAAGACGCACTTCCGCGTTCTCACACACCACATATCCCTGCACAGTATTTTTCACTCTCATCAAGTTTATTACTATCATTTTATTGTTACTATCATCATTCACATATCATACAATCTATTATCATACAATTCCGCATAATCACTGCAAATAACTATTCATCATTCATCATACAATCTATTATCATAATACTGCATTAGCCAGGCTATCAAATGTTTGTAATGTTGCTGGCCACAATGCTCGCGTTTCCGTGCATTGTGCTCGATAGATATCATAATATTATCATACTATCAAATTACGATATCATAAATTTGATATTACCATAATAAATAATATCAAATTATCATAATATTCTGCATAATAACTACTATAACTACTCATTCATCTTATTTAATAACTACTCATCTATCTCATTCATTCAATAACTACTCATCATTCATCTTATTTCCATCCTCCCTTTCAGTGACATTCATCCAACAAGATATTCATTTCCAAATATCATTCAACTATTGTAATTCAAGCAATATCATTAAATATACATCAAAATAACCAACAAATCAAATAACTAATTCAGTTTCAACTTCAAATAACTACAGCATATATCATAATGCAACAGCAACACTAACAAAACAATAAAGATAAACCAACGTGTGCGATATATTTAATGAACATCTGAAGGGCATGTCGTTGGAAATCGAATTTAGCTAATGCGGCGAGTGCGAGTTTTGTGACTGCGACATTGGTCACTTGAACGGGTCCGGATGGGATTGGCGGGGACGATGGTGGGTCGAGTTTGTTGGGTAGCTTGCGATTCATCAGTAACTGACACAATTCTTTCAACAATCCATCTTGGACGTCCGTCTTCAGCGATGGAATGCACACCATTATCTCGTATGTTACGTCGATCAGACCTTCAAGTTCATTCATTCGGTCGTTTACCGAAATCTTTCGCGGGAATGATAATGTTTTTTAAATAATAAAAGTAAACTATAAAAATACATAAACCCAAACTCCAAGAGAATCGCACCTTTCGACAGCCCCGTGGCGAATAACAGTGGTAGCAGATTACGTATGTCATTTTCAATACTCACATCCAGTGCACGTACAACCAACGTGAGGCATGTGAACACATTCTCATCCGATGCTTTTCGTCTGAAAATGTCATTGTACTTTCGCTATTTAACAATAACAAACAATAACAATAATGATAACGAAAAAAAAATCGATTCAATCCAAAAAACAAAAAAAATAAAAGAACGAACGAACGTACTTATTAATAGCGGATTGCAACATCTGTTGAATAACACCAAGTAGTTGTGGAATTCGAGCACGTAACTGCTGAGGCTTGTCCAGGATGAACAAGCCGAGAGTGGCCAGGGACTGCGGGTGTTTGTTGGTCAACGAGAGGACGTACGTGAACACAGATGACGGCTCGACGGCACAACCCTCGTAGTTGTCGTTGTCAGCTTCGAGTATGTTTTGAAATGACAGCAATCGGGGCAGTATCTCTAGTAGGATGATTTGGCATGAGACTGTACGATTGGTCGACATACAACGCGTACACACTTCGTAGATCTGCAATTTTATCTGTTAATATCGTAAAATTTCAAGTCTTTAGTTGAAGTCATGAGCTGAAGAAACGAAATGAGATGAATTCCCTTCGCGAAAACTCTGTCCTTCTTAATCGCTCTTCCATTGGAGAGCCCTCTCCAACCGAATGAATCACCCAAATCAAAAACAATCGCTATTCAAAACAAATACGATAGAATAAATAATCATAGAAGGGGACGATGGATATCAATGAAGAAAAAAGATGATCATGAATAAGTAGAACATTAATAATAGTAGAATATTAATGAATAGAATATCAATAAATAGACTGTTCTTCAATAGATGTTCTTACCTCAGTAAGTAGAACAAGTAGAGTATTAATAAATAGAATAATATTCTTACCTCAATAATAATGAGATCAAATGGAATAATAAAAAATACTGGCATAATAATGCGAACATAAACACAACTAAACGAACCTTCTCAAATTTCTCAGCGATCAGTAACTTTGCAGTTCTCGAGTGCACCGTGTTCGAGTAAATGTCCTCGCAGAGCCAATCGATCGCGTTCGTGTCGATAACGTTGCGTTGATTGCTAAGAATCGCTTCTTGGTTCAACGACTTGATTCGTCTCTTCTCCGCGTTCACATTCCCAATCCTCAGTAACTCGTTCAGAATCAACAGCATCGCATGCGCACGCTCATCACGATTCAAACCCTCGTAGGCCTGACACGCTATCGCTTCTTCGTAACAGTGCTGTAATTACTCACTACCATTAATAACATCATCATTACCACTAATATCTACTGCTATTATTATTATTATTATTGTTACTTGAACATCGAGTGGTTGTTTTGTCAATCTCTGTGAGCGATCGGCGGAATTTTTATTTTATTAGAGTTATGATTATTTATTGGATTGATATTTGGCTACGATTAATTATGCAAAATATTCACGCCAACTAATTAATTACTCGGTTGTGCTCGGTTGGCCTGCTCGCCTAGCCAGCGGGGTGGCGTAAACTGAGGCTAAAACAATGCGCACGGAAACGCGAGTATTGTGGCCAGCAACATTACAAACGTTTGATAGCCTGGCTAATCCAGGTAATTATTATTATCATTATCGCTATCACTATCATTACAATTACTACTACTATCTCACACATTCACTACCACAATCCCAGATTGCCGGCCACTCTTAAATCCTGACAGGAGAAACTGAGCAAAACAGTTCCTTTGGGAAGGGCATCTAGCATAAAAATGCTACTCACTAAAAATAGTACGTGTAGCACAGTGTAAATATAATCTGCTTGGGTAGTTCATAATTAAAAACACGTCGGAACAGAAAATGAGTTCATCATTAATGTTATAACTAATCGTTCACTTATGTGAAAAAATGGCCTAATCGATGCATTCTAATGCCATGTAAAATACATGAAGATTACCAGCAAAAATCACTCGTGATAGCGTAACGAACGATGTTATTATTATGCAAATGCTATGTGAGATGAAATGAATAATAATAAAAAAGGCACATAAGACATACCCTGTACCATTCAGACTTTTGTTTCGCTTCTCTCTGTGACGTAACTGCCAATGCGGCACGTAACGCTTTCGCTGCATAGATTCTTACTTGAACCTATTAAGAGACAATCACCATTTATCAGTAACTTTAAATGAATCAAATTAATCTTTCATTATATTATCAAATTCAAAACATAATAACTACTCATCAGCTACTCACTAACAACGATAACTGTCAAAAACATTTGACAATGAATAATCAACGGAAACAAATAATCGATTACTTTCGGATCGCGAATAACATTGAAAATATTCGAGAAGAAATGTGCCGCTCTTAAAAAGAAGGATGTCGATGTGTAGAGAGCCAGCTGGCCAGCCAGAAGAACTGCAGCCATACGACGAGCCTCATGCCGTTCGGGTTCTTCTAACCACTCACAAACCTTTCAAATTTATCTTTTCTTCAACAAATTACAACAGTACTTATAATGAAAACGATAAAAATTTCAATGACAACAATACTGACATAATAATAGACGTAACAAATTTGAAAATTTACTTGATTCAGTGATTTTTCGACCAATTCGACGGCGAATGTTTTTGATGTCTGTATGAGGTAAGCGATCGCTCTCGCAGACAATTTCATGCCAACCTCATCGCTGTTCGTCAGTGCTTTCAGCAGGTATTTCGCGAATCGCGGTATCCGCTTCTGTTCATCACCCGCATTCTCAACCAAACACACTGAAATAAATAAATTTGCTTTCGCCACATTTTCCACTCAAAAACTTATCAACGATTACGAATAAAATACCGACTGCAAACTGTGATATGCAGCGACTTTATGTACAAAAGAACTTAAAAATCCATTAACATCGTTACGAATTTTTCGAATTTGAGTTGTAATCGAAACGAATTTATCAACAGTCAATTCGAATATCAAACTCACCAATGAGCAATATTCCAGCCTTTTTATCATCATTGTCCGAACTCGAAATAAGCTCGTAGACGGCACTCTGAAATCTTATGCAATACACTAAATGTTAATGATGGTTTTAATAATCATACTAATAATCGTTATTATAACAACGAATCACCTGATCAACTTTAGCATCGAAAGTTGAAATGAATTCGTTCACGTAATGAGCGCTGTGTTCACGAAGATCACTGTTTATGAAACTGAAATATTCACATGCAAATGTGCTCCGACAAATGAAACAGCTTAGCGTTTGGTGTATTAAAAGTGCAGTTTATTTTTAGATCAGTTGCAATATTCGATGTATATGGCAGTGAATCACCGATTAATCAGTGGTCAGAGTGCAGCATTACCATATCACAATTTATATTTGTATTAAACCTTAAATTATTGTTGCATCTTATACTGTATTAAACCATATTCTAACAATTCTTGAATATTATATTATCATTCTTATTATTTGTTGATACTGTCATTTTTGTTCCTTTGATATTATAATTTGATACATTATCGGTTGAAGTTATCATTTGATATTATCGACAATATTATCATTCTAAAATCATTTGTGTTCATTCAGTCCGATTCCGATTCCCTTATAGATTCAACTCCGTTTCGTTGCAATCTTGTTTTATTTTGCTTTAATTTCATTACCTTACGTCTTTCTATTTGACATCACTTTGTCTTCTACACTACTTTGTAATCGGTTTACATAACATTGTCATATTAAGTGCTTTATTCGGATGGATATTTTGTATAGTTGAATTTATAAATGAACGGAATAAACTACAATTAGTATTGTGAAGGCTGCCTCGGTTGGACTGGTATAATGAAATAAGATTCAGATCAGCACGATAGATTTTTATAAGCTACACTGCACCAAAACACGATGGTTGTTGAATTTCTTCAAATTTTGCTAAAATAATAAACTTAAAAAAGGTTGATGTGAAACATGTGAAGAATGAAAACTTGTATTACTCGTAGAGCTGTTTTGCGACTTTGATTCGATGTTCATCGTTTCCTTTCTTTCGTAATTTAGTCAGAAATTCATTGGCTTTCTTGCTCGCTGATGTTTCCACTTTCGATACACTCATTTCATTTGATTCATTCAGAACTTCTAACACAACCTGTAATTAACATTTGAACGATTGTATCGTGCTTCGTTGAAACTGAAGATAAGGCGAAACACTTAAAGCAATATCGATACAGTGCAAAGTTATTTGATCATCATTATTATTCGTTTGATCATCTTCAGTCGATTAATGCACACGTTTATATGTAAACAGATAGAAATGCGATAGAAACTTGTAAAAAATTGTTTTACGAAGCTCGTATTGATGTTCTTTCCATCAGCTTGATAACCTGAACGGATAATTGATTGCTTGATTCAGGCTTGAATCTTTAATGCAGGTATAAATCTTTAATTCTGTCATGAATCACTTGAAATCAAAGAGTAATTAGGTCGAGGACAGTTAGAACCTGCCAAGTGCCCGGTTATTTGGCCCCTATAGTTCGTTTCGGTTCGATTTGAGTAATGTTCCCCGTTTTGGACCCACATTACAAAACGGGAGAAGGGTTAACTTGGAAAGGGGAGGGTTCCCTAGCGAGGGGAGAGTGCCCGCGGGGAGAGAGAAGGGTTCCCCTGAGAGGAGGGGGACCCCCGAGAGGGAGGAGGGTTCTCCTGAGGGGAGCGAGTCCCCGCAGGAGGATAGGGTTCCCACCGGGAGAGAGAGGAAGGTCCCTCTGAGAAGGGGAAGGATGCCCGCGGGGAGAGGGAAGGTTCCTCGAGAGGGGGAGGTCCCGTGGGAGGGTTCCCTCGGGAGAGGGAAGGGGTTGCCCTGAGAGGGGGGAGATATCCCCAATAGGGATAAGGCGTCTACTCCC
Source organism: Anisakis pegreffii (assembly GCA_035041965.1). Taxonomy (NCBI): domain Eukaryota; kingdom Metazoa; phylum Nematoda; class Chromadorea; order Rhabditida; family Anisakidae; genus Anisakis; species Anisakis pegreffii. The sequence goes on from JAPYMA010001976.1 coordinate 36,900, forward strand.
AACTAAAAGTAAGCGCACTATTTTCGACCCTGCTAGGAGTGGAGAGGGTTAAAGCGCTTACCCTCAGCTGAGGGTAAACTGTTTGCCCGAGCCGCACCCTCAACCAAGAACGGACACCATGCCCACGGTGCCCACCCTCGGCTGAGGGCCGAAGTGTCTCCTTGGAGACACACACACAAAAATGTCAGTGGATGATGTTGCAGAGTCTCAGACTCCGCACCACTTGCCTCTGCTAAGCAGATGCAACTGAAATGGATGAGTGATGAGTTCGTTTATATATGATTCCTGGAGGCGATATTCGCAGGGTTATCAATGATCGAATTGATCAACATTCCAACAATACTTCATCACAATCTTAAACATTCATGTGAACTACTGAATTAATATCTCACAATCAGAACAATTAAATCTGATCTAACGTTTTGTTTGACCAGATTTAGGCCTAAGCCATTTAGTGTAAAAGCTGTATTCTATAACCCACATTTGTTGCTTCCAGAGAGCAGTCCTCATAAGATACCTTCAGAAAATCAGCTATTTCTCTGAACGTAGACAACCTCACCCGACAACATATATCCTTTTCTGAAACTAGAGAATCTGGGGAATCCAATGGTGTGAAAAAACCACCACGTTACCGGGCAAGCCTGAGAACAGCGAAAGTTTGAAGATGGTGACCCTGATACCGCTAAGGTTATGTACATGTTGATAATTAAGATGCAGTTTATTGAAATGAACGCTGCCGAGCAAGTAAGATACCTTCAGAAAGTCAGCTATTTCTCTGAATGTGTATATCCTTTTCTGAAACTAGAGAATCTGTGGAATCCGATCGTGTATAGAAACCACCACGTTTCCGGTAAAGCTAAGCAAAACGTTAGTTTAGAAACGATGAGTGAGATATTCCTAACATCTTGAATACATTAACCAATTTAGGTACAATGTACTGAAATAATCGGCCCAACTGTGCGAGATCGCTTCAGCAACTCATCATTATTGTTTCAAGTAAGCAAAATCGAACTTCGCATACGCACGTGTCATAAATTCAAACTGAGACCGGCTTCGGATGGAACTTTTCATGTGCTTCAGAACGTGTATCTTCGATTTTCCACCACATCTAATCTGACGATACATCAATCGTCTCCTAACTCTCATGAATTTTCTCACTTCAGCGAGATGATCGCTGAAAAAAGTTTACGACCATCTTTAGCCTTAGAACGATTCTCCTCGATACGGCTTTTCATGCGTCCCACAATTAAGTATAACATTTGGTTTCGAATATCTCAAATACTTCGATGTTTGTATGATGCATGTTTAATCGCATGAATTGTCTTGTCTCTCTTCCCATCGCAATTGCATTCGTCCAATGTCAGTTAAGCGCTCTCCTCTCATGCCAACTGCTTTTACACGCAGCCCTCTCTTTCCGTGCTGTTTTCATTCACGCCCATTGTCCACATATCACTTGCGAAGTTTCGTTTCGAATGTTTTTTGAATGTATCTAACAAACAAATAATCTTATTAATCGATGTATGTACAATGGGATTTCGAGTTTTTTTTTTTTTTTTTTGAACTTATTGGAGTCACAGTTTATTTGTGCATTTAGTGAGAGTAACAAAAGTTGAATGAAGAGTGCGGAATGTTACTGTCACTTCGGTTTTCGATCGAAATATATGCGATCGAAGTTTATTAATCAATAGATTTATAAATTTGAATAGGATTTTATTTGTTCATATTGAATCAATCCAGTTTCGTATCAGGTTTTTCGGTTTGATTGCATGTGGAGACGTTCGTTTATTTTCGGGATGAATTGTTAGTGCTTGATGAGTGACCAATTTTTGGTGTATTCTGTGCCGAATCTATTTATATTTAATCAAGGTAATTAATCTGTTTAGGGCTAGCGAAGCATTCAAGATGAATCTCAACATCCCAGATCATTTGAATGCATCTTCATCAATTTTACTCTTCACCGAGTCAACACCAAACGGTGAACAGGAATTATTTATTTGAAGTGCATTATGTCGAATATGCAATTTGTGAAATTATTGTTCAGATAGCATATTCGGATATTTTTTCTATTACGATCAATTTTATGTTCTAGGCGTCTTCAGTTTTATTTGATGGCAGTTTATTTGGAGAAAGTGAAAGAATGCTTTCTCGATTTTGATTTCACAAATGGCTATAATCTGAATTAGTGTAGAAACAATTTTCAGCTTCGCATGAAAAACTTGATGATCAGATCAATGCACTGAAGACACGTTTCCCGAATGCTGACGTTTGTTCATCGCTACAACATATTGAAAGTGCTTGTTCAGATTATTCATATGTCATTATCATCAGCATTTTCGATAATTACAGTCTGCATCACTACAGAAACTGTTTCTCAAAACGACACCTTTCAAAGAAAATCAAACCGGAACTAAATTCGTCGATAAATTCAACGAATAATTTCAGATTTGTCCACGAAAGGAGAGTGTTACGATCATGTCTTTATTATTTGTGCTCAACCATCTAATTCACTATCGAAATTAATTTCAATCGCATTTTCAAAACTGAAGCCTCAGTCAGCACTTTCACTGATCTCTTATGGTAAGTGACTAACGACAATTTCTTCTCGATTATTGTTTCAAACTTTGCGTATTAATTAAAGAATTGTCATAGTGTTCTCAAAAGCAGTACGACAAATCTTCAAATCGAATATGCAGCAAACTTTTATGCTATGGTTCTATCCATACTATTCAGTAAATTCTATCTAAATTTAAAGATAAATTGTTTCTCTTACTTTTTGGAACTGAGCAATGTTTATTTGTGAAAATAGTTTAGCTTATAGAGTTAAATTATCGTTTACACAATAGTCAGTAATGTGAGTTTTTTGTTATGTTAGAAATCAAAACGGTAATCGATGCTTGTATCATCACGACGTTCTTAATTTTGTTCAGTCAGTATAATTAATAATTTTCTCTAAAGATTCCGATGAGAAGATAATTGGTCGTGAAATGCGATTGAATGGATTCCTGGTTGAGAAGAGCGAAAACGCGAATCGATGGTTATCGATAGCTGCGAAGAAGGTTTATTTTGATAAACAATCGTTCATTTTCTCATAGTCATTGTTAGAATTGAAGCAATATTTTTATGCTGTCCTGTTCGGATCAGTCCAACGGGATTTGTTTGGAGCAGACGAAGTTCTGAGTTTGCTTTGCCTTCCCACTATCTCATAAACCTGTTATGTATAAATATGCTGATTTTCAGCCATCAGTTCACGTTGGTGAATCGTTCTCGTTGAAATTGCCATCGAAAGTGAACGAAAAAAAGCAAAAAATATGGAGTATAAATGCGGAAAACGAGGATGAGAATCTGATCGATGAAGACAATTTACTGCTCGAACAAGATTTCATCAAACCGTCGGTTAATTCACTTAAAGGTTTCTATTTTATATTTCATTTCGTATTTTCACGTTGATTTTCTTGTGCACTCTCACATCCAACAATAGTAATAAAGCGTTGTGTCCATTTACCACGAATCAATGTTGAGCATGATTGTATTCCGCGCTGAGCCAAATAATACTTGGTATGAGATTCAAAAAGGGTGAAAATCTTCGAAGCTGGCGATGTGGTGGTGGTTTTGAGTGGGTAATACATGCGGAGCAACTGACTGTGAGATGAATATGACCGTGACCGGTCAATCTGCCTAAAGACATTTAGTTTAACGACAGTTTACCTAAAGACACATTGCCTAACGGACAGTTTGCCTAACTTACGGTGTTTTAATGGATATTTCGCTTAATAGGCATACTGTTCCTTAGGCAAACTGTCCGTTCGGCAAACTGTCCGTTAGACAATTTGTCTTAAGGCAAACTGTCGTTAGGCTAAATGTCTTTAGACAGATTGACCGGGTACCGAATATGACACAATGTGGTAATGAAGAAATTCATAGTTGTATACGCCGATTAAGTGTAATTTTAAAAATTATTTTAGTTGGTTGTGATGAAAACGTTGGCGCCCAGAAGAAGATACGCGCATGTAAAAATTGTACGTGTGGACTGGCTGAGGAATTGGAGCAAAAAACGTCCACTAGTGATGCACCGAAGTCATCGTGTGGCAAAGTGACATTCTTTTTCGATTTCTTTTCATTCTCTTATTTAGTTTCAAATTTGAAATGCCTTAATCGTTAATGACGAATTTGGTTTAGTGTCCTGCACAATATCTAAAAATTTACTGATAGAAATTTTAAGAAAGAATTTTCACCCATGATTATCGTACTTTACATGCGGCATTTTAATGTGGATAAAGTCATACGCAAGAATGTACATCAGTCAGTAAGATGTGTTGTTTTGGGCATGACCGACTGGAATCATTTCGTATTTGCTTCCATCTCCCACTCACCTTTTCCTCCTCCCCTCCCCCACCCGCCCCACAAAAAAATTTTTAAATCCGTTTCCGGAGGGATTCTTTGTTTGTATTTTTACTGATTTATATTAGGCAGATAAGAGAGTATGGTTTCATTGAATTGACTGGAATTTTGGCTAGAATTGATGTTGATGTGAACGATTCAATTGAATCGAATGATTGAAATTGCAGTGTAATCTGGGCGATGCGTTTCGTTGTTCGACGTGTCCATATCGTGGACTACCGCCGTTCAAGCCGGGAGAAGAGGGCAAAGTGCTTTTGGGTGTTGTGGATGACATTTGATTATCGGCAGTTTCTTGATTGGTTGTAGCTTGCGATGAGGGCAATATCGTGTAGCTTTCTCTTATTGTTTGCTGTGTAAATGAGTTGACTTGACACATTAGATGTTTGCTAATATTTTGTCAGCACCGCTGTCAAATTCGCCTTACAATTAGTAATTTATGCGAGTCGATTCGTTTAAACCTTCGCATAAGCTCAAGCCCAAATGTAGTGATTTTCAATGGGATATAGATGAAGTGATGAAGTTATGAGTAGAGGAGAGAAGACCTGAAGTTGTGCTACTTTGATGATTTGACGGGGGAATTTGGATTGTGAACCAATCACTGTTTCAAGTTTAGTTGACTGTCTTTCGATCAGCTATATAGAGACTGAGTCACCTTCGGAGGGTTCGTTTGCGCCGAAGTGAACGTTCTCCCTTCTCGATCTCTGCAGTAAAATAATCCTTCAGCGATTTTAATATGAAGTCATATTTCAAGCTTATTTTTACTGTGTTATTGTTTTTCTTCCATAATTTCAGCTGTTGGATATTGACTTTTGTTGTCAAATTTCAAAAAGCGGTGGTGATCAAGTGAATTTCTGAATAATTTCTTCTATTCGATGATTATGCCGCTCAATGCGGCAGCATTTTCAAATCATTCGTTACTCAAAAATTCTTACTTATCTGTCGATAATTGAACAATATTTCATAATGTGGTTACCGTCATTTGAAGAAACGGTAATGAATGGTATTTATTTGTCAATATATGAAGGCCAGACGCATCTCAACATTCTCATACCATACACCAAATCTAATTGATTTCGCGTCGTCGTGTTCGAATAAAAGGCTTCAGCATATTTTGTGTTTTGTTCGTGACACTAATGGGTTGCATCTTATCCATTTCTCGATATCGTTCACTTTCTCCAATCAATTGCTAGTGGAAATAATGCTGCTTGCTAGTGATACCTAGTGTTTGCACGACATCTCGGTGATACCGAATGGCGCTATTAGAAAAGCGATACGGAGCTCGAGATGCGTGGTGTCGATGTTCACGGTATTTCCGGTATTGCTACCACAAGTCGTCATTTTAAGTGAATTTGCTAGTATATCCATCACGACTGGAGTCATGAATCATAGCTATTTTTGTTTTTTGTTGAATTTGTTGAGCTTTGGTGAGTGATTTGTTAGATGAATTGTTTTCGGAATAATTATGAAAACATTGGCTCAGGAAGAATGTGTTGAGAAGTCACATTTCTATGTTTCAAAAGTTGCTTTTCAATAGCGGTATCGCATCGGTTTAGAAAACGATACGGGTATTAATACGGACGTCGGTATTGAGAAATTGGTCCATTGAACAATACTTCATAATGTGGTGGTTACCGTCAGCATTTTGACGGTAAGCACATTATGAAATATTGTCAATATGGTCGATATTTTGCAAACAATAATGATACCAAAATTAGTAATAACAATTAAAATGCAGATACGTTTATATATACCTATATATGCGAAATGCCAGTCAGTGATTTTTTGAAAGATTTGCCATCAGTGAATAAATCGAATTTTTCGAATGCTTCGAACGATATTCTTGTCAAGGTTAATCATTCAATTTCTCTTCTTCATTAACATTTCTTCAGCAGTCACCTTACTATTTCATTTGCGTGCATGTTGCTTTACAGTTGAGCATAATTGGTGGGTGCGTTCAGTTGCATTGTTGAATATTAGGTTGATAGTTGTCGTGTTCATTAGACCGGGGCTATTGAAGTTGTAAGAATCGCAACTCGTAACGGGCTCGTCGCTTAGGTAATCCGCCGGCTGACCACAAATTTGGCAACAGTCGAAATTTCTGATGGCATCATGAGGATTTACAAGAGTCATACAGAGACCGGAGAAGAGATAGAGTTGATTTAAGATGTTGGATAGAACGGGATGGTGAATGAGAATGAGAATGAGTAGTTTTAGAAGTGGTACGTCAGAATGCTTGGATTATTAACGATAACGAATCAGTGGTTACGTGGATTTAGAAAGCAGTTTGTTATTAAATGGAGGAGGAGTGAGAATATTAAATGGAGGAGAATGAGCGAAGTATTGTTTTAAGAGAGAACGACCGAAGGTGATTCGAAACGTATCGAATAATTCCGAAGAGAAGAAAATTATTTGCGATAAAAAGCCGTTATTGTTGCATTACTTACAATCACAATGGTCAATCCGCGCATCAAATTCGACTACTAATAATTCGGTACTTTTATCAATTTATCACCATTATTACAATATTATTATTGCTATTATTATTAAAATTATTATTATTATTTTGATGTTATTATTATTGTTTTGCTCATTGATTCGCGAGTGACTGCATATTGTAAAGAATTGCTCGGTTTTTTATTTATTTTTAGATTAGTAAAAATATTAATTCATAACGAGCACACGATTATGTCTCTTATTATCACAGAATAACTATAATCGCTGATAACTGTAATAACTATACCACAGGATATCTATAGTGCACTAAATCATCAGAGTATTGCTCCATTGAAGTAGATCACTTTATATGAATTTTAAATGTTTAGAGACGAGTACATCGCCTTCTTTATCGTACAACTTTTTGGTGATCCTTTCGAATGGAAGTTCGTTTGAAAATTGAAATTGTTTCAAAAAATATAATCGATTATATAAGAAGAGTAATATTTCGATAATATTTATATCAACAGTACAACACCTTGTCGATCAATTGGATTAGAATGTCGCCAGGATGAATGGTTCCTATGCTGATATCGTTAGATAATTAAGGAAAGGAGTGTGTTAGAGAAGGGAGAATGTAGCGATAGTTGATGGATGTGAAGTTGTTGTGATAGTTGATTGAGATGATAAGGAGTAGTAATTTAAGAACATGCGTTGTGTTCGATCAGAAAGAAAACGCACGTCAGATGCGCCGAGTGCTGACCAGAATGATTTGCCGAATGGATCATCAGAAACGAAGACACGGAGGATGGAATAGTAAATAACGTCGTCGTCGTCATTATTGTATATATGATATGACTATTTCATTTATAATAATAATATTAATTGTCATTGCATGCAATGACAATCATCCAAGTGATTTTTTTATTTTGGATTATCGCTTTATATTAGACATTTTAGATGCATATATCGTTGTTTTGTTTTTTTTTCATAATACTCATTTAAGTGGATATTTTTCTCCTCGCATCATCAGTAATACTCTCCACGAAACGAGAACAATATCGAGCATGAGATCGATTTGTTCATTGATTTGAAATTTTGACGTAAAATACGAAATTACCAATGAATGAAACCGTTTTCTATGAACTTTTTGATAAAGTTTTCGCAATAAATTTCACGAAAAGAATTTTATTTTCCATTTTCTTCGAATAATTTTCATTTCACATTCAGTTGTCGAATTCTGCGCCGGTTTATTCGAACGAAAGCCTCTGAATTATTGTTGTGCGATTGAGGAAAAAATTGAATATCCTGAAGAAGGGGATCATTACTGTTATTGTTATCATTGCAAATAGTTCCAATTGTTTTGTTTTTCGAAATGAATTTGTATGAATTTTATCAAACCTATGATAATAATACTATTATCAGTAATATATCGTTCACAAAATTCGTGTTGAATATTTAAAGTTTTCGATCTGACGTAGTCGAAGACGGGGTTGAGAGGCGTCGAATAATTTTCAGATACTGATTTCCTTTACCGTACAGAAACTATGATCAGGCACTAAAGTTGTGTCTTGATACTTTTCCCAAAGTCAGGACCTGAAGAATAGAAAGAAGCTTAATACGAATAGATACATAGCATTCTCCCGTCAGAGGACATATTTGACTAGGCGTAACGTATCAGATGCATACGATTAAAGCACTAATCGCATAGATTCCCTCGAGAAGCGCTTCAGTTTGCAGTTGAACTCTAAATTTAAGTAACTTCTGGCTGCCTTATGCGCAGATGTGGTGTACGATATTTCATTAAGAGGGGATTGTGTACGATATTAAACGATATTCGTGTAGCTGTACGACATGCAAGTCATCGTGTATTATGTAACGTTGTAATAGTTCTTACAGAATACATTTCTAAATATTCCACGAATTTATGTGTTTGTCTATGTTGCATATGATTAGCTGCATTGTTGTTTCATAGTGAGCGATATTGTGAAGTGATTCACTTGTTTAATGACAGTATTGCGATTGGTTTTATTGTTTATTGCCTAAAATGAAGAATTTCTAAGGAGTGTAAGCGGGTACGGATTTCAACTGATTGAACGTTTCCTTCGAACCCTTTCGAGCAGTTGATGAATTCCCTTGAAACAGTTAAAAGCGATGCGAGTAAGTTTACGAAATGACGGTTTATGAAAATGAAATCATATACATTTTATATCGCACTCAGCGCATTCATTCTATGAAATAGCGCATCTTATAATCTACTTTGTGTTGGTGGCAAAACTGTTAGAAAAGTTTCGAATAAGAAAGAGATTCAAGAAAGAGCAATAGGAAATGAGTGCAGAAGTTGGCATTGCGCAACGGTAAATGCCTTCAACGAGTTTATTTCGCATTGAAAGTGAATTGTTTTCAATTTGTGATGAATTGATTGTAAATGAAATTTGATTGGTGTTGTTGTATTGAATGATCAGAGTGGGACGTTCATTAAATGAACTAACTTGTCTTGTGAGTATTGCCTTATTGCCCAAGTAAGTGGATGCTTATCGTGTGCGCAATGCGGAACGTTTTAGAGCTATTACTTTGATAGGATACGACGATAGTTTGACACAAAATATTTCTTGGTGTCTGATGGAGTTGATTATTTTAGTGCTGAGTAACATTAGATATTGTTCGTGACTGTCTAAATTTTCTAGTCGGGTAACCAGGTGCCTCAAAAGGACCCTCGTTTGCGATAGTCGCCGCTCATGTGAAACGTCCGTCCATTCTAGGCGCCCTTGATTGGCAGACGTTGAAGTCCCAGGCTCCCTCACCCCAGTTGTTCTCCTTAGAGGCCCTTCATAACTTACAATTAGGTGGTTACGACTAATTTGAGACATCTGATATCTGCTGCGCTCGTGACTTATAAAACGGCTTACAACAATACATTTTACCCGGTGTCGTGTGGATTTGATTAGCGTGTTTGTTGTGGCTCTATAGTACTTGTACTAATTACTTGTTTTCCGTGTGGATTCTGACTGTTTTCCTTGTACGATTTCTTTTGATAAAGTTTCTAAATGAAAATGAGTCGTTCCACTCAGATACCCCTCAATATCCCATCGCCTTCTATTTCAAACGGTTCAAGGTGGTCAGGAGCGCATTGTAACGTTTGTCTTATAAGTTATAAGTACAAAACTTGCTGTTGAATTATGTTTACCGCCGTACCAATGATCTCCTTCTCATCTTGCGATTCATTTCAGTTCATCTGTTGATGTTCATTACCTTTCGTTTATGCTTTTCATTTGTGCGATGTTGTTTTATCATTATTCATTTCATCGTAAAAAGAGATTGTATTCATGTGAACACTCATAAACACATTATTCATTCGTATCATTTCGTTGTTCGTGTTTCGCTCGGTTTTAACCAATCCTTTTACATATTTTCATGATCATGCACAGTGCTAATGAATTACTACTGTGTGACCACTGCAAACAACAACCAAATAACTGATGTATCCTCAAACAGAATGTTGTAGTCTCAAAATGCCGTCAGTGAAACATTTCTAAATTCCGAATCATTTGCGCAAATTTTAGAAATTCTGGAGAAATTCAACCATAAAGTTGAACTTAACTGTAAATATGGCGAAAAGTTGGATTAATTGTGACTTTAGCGTTAACGTGAGAAATTTTAGGCGAGAGAGGTGTTTCGAAGTGACCTTCGTGTGCAAAGGATTTAAAAAAAACATTGTGTTGCAGATATGCGTATTCTTTACCGTAAGGTTTTATGTAGTGTATGTTTGAGAAGATCTGTTACTTGTTACTTGGACGTTGAGTGGTTGTTTTGTCAATCGCTGTGAGCGATCGGCGGAACATTAATATTACCAGAGTTATGATTATTTATTGGATTTGTGATAGTTGGCTACGATTAATTATGCAAAGTATTCACGGCAACTAATTAATTACTCGGTTGTGTTCGGTTGGCCTGCTCGCCTAGCCAGCGGGGTGACGGCGTAAATTGAGGCTAAAACAATGCGCACGGAAATGTGAGCATTGTGGCCAGCAACGTTATAAACGTTTGATAGCCTGCTTGCCAATCCAGGACGATGTTTGAGAAGTTTTGTGGATATTTCGATGTGAGGTGCGCATGCGAGATATTCATCTGCACTGAACAGTAGCGTTTATTATGTGATGCCACGAATTTCAGATCGATAGTCAAAATTAATGGATAACGCTGAATTTGTGACAGACTCAGCGGAGAATCTGAGTAGATTGTCACCGGATGAGATTGGGCAGCGGCAAGAAAGCGATGGTGGTAATGAATTGCAGCATTTGGGCGGTGTGTTCGAAAGTGCTTACAGTGTTCTAGATGGCTTGTTTGGATGCATGAACGCAAGGGAATTACTCAAATGCCAATTGTAATTGTTTGAATACTTCTAAAATATTTGTTTGACATTGACATTGATGGTGATCGCTATTGGCGTAGCCCGGATTTCTTCCGAGCTTGGGGTGAAAGGGGAGCAAGATGGCCTAGTGCAAAAAAGTGACTGAATTTCGGGGTTTCGGTTTATTTTTTTAACTTTTATTTTTTTCCTTTTCCCTTTCCTTTCTTTTCCGCTTCCTTTCCCATCTCTGTTCCTTTTCGTCTACCCGCTAAGGAAGGGCATGTGCCTCTTGTGCCCCCTTTCCTGGCTACGCTTGATAATGGTTCAAAATATCGATCAAGTTGATGTTTTTATGTATTCATTTAATCGGCAGTTACAATTCATTACGAGTTTATGCCTTTCGATTGGTGGGTTGATATGGGAAATGGCATTCTGCAAATGTAATGTAAATAAGTGATTCGTTAATCGCAACTTAGGGTTTGTAAAAGTTGGAAGAATAGTATAGAGCAAGTATTGTCGAGACGATGTAAAGTCGTGTCATTTTATCGTGACGCTGCAAGCTCACAACCGAGGCGTCGTTGTGTTGACGATGAATTCGGTGATTACTTGAAGGTGAGTTGATACACGTCGCTGATTCATTTCGATATAATTTCATTTCGATCTCCTTTTTTCTGCTCGATATTTTCATGGCATACGGCCGTCTGATTGAAATGAGGAGCTGCACATTCAAAGCGATATGCAAGAAACGGCAGATATCACTCGTCCTGAGCAATTTTATTGCGTCCAGCACTTTTCTGTTTTCCTGTTCATTGATTTCAAATGAACGTTTTTCATCTTAAGAAATTATAGAGGTATTTTTCGGAATTTCAACTTTTAAAAGTTGTTCCCACCCCCCCAAAAAAAAAGATCGTTCAGCGATCGGGATGAACCGTATAACCACTAAGGACTTGAACAAGACACTTGATTCAGAGTATATCAACAGTGCCCGCATTCGTGTGTGCTTTACAAGCGTATTATACACGAAAGCCATCGTGTCTGATGCCGCATCACACCACTTCAAAATGCTCGTTTCGTAGGTCGTTACCATCCAGCTGTCGTCTGCTGGGTGGTGCGGCGCACTTATCAATTTATGGTTGGTACATTTCAACACTTAGTACATGCGTTCTTTCGCTATCATCACCAGTGGCATATTCAAGAGGGCGGAGGGCACAAGGGGCATAGAAGAATTCGCCTCAGAGTTCGATTATTTTTCTGGACTAGAGCATTTTGCGTTCGGCACCTCCACACATACCCCCTCCTACCGGAAGAAGAAATTCTGGCTACGCCACCGATCATCACTGCTCATATTTCAAGGCTCAATTGTTGAGCGTTGAATATTGAAAAGTAGCACACTCATTTGAGAGCAATTTTCTGATATCAACCAAAAAGACGACTGGACTGTCGAAACTGTACGAGGAGCACCAGTAGCTGATATTGAACACTAGTTGAAGTATTCGGTTGATGAGTGCGATTCGAGCCTAATATTGGGCAGTAGTTATTTCATGGATGGTTCGGTCTGATGAAAAGAAATTAGTAGTGCGATTTATGTGCTGATTTTCTGAAAAAATTGATCCATAACATGAATGTATAGATATATACCTGGATTACCTGGATTGGCCAGGCTATCAAACGTTTGTAACGTTGCTGGCCACAATGCTCGCGTTTCCGTTCGCACTGTTAGATATATAGATATAAAAAATATATATGTCATTCTGTATAGATATATATGTCATTTCAAATAGATGTGTTGTTGTTGTTGTAAGAAAATAGATTCGAGCAGGTTGTAAGAATGAGAGTTGGAATGGAAACGAAACGTCGTTGCTGGATGAAATAGTTGACGATGGCATCTGTGGTTTTATATTTCCGAAAGCTTTGTTACGTCGTTACGATATACGCATACAACCAATCGCGTTAACGTTCGTTTTTTCACTGCTTCTTTTCTTTTTGTTTTTGAAATCTTCATTTTTTAGTCATTTAAAAATTTCTTGAAGCTGCTCACTGACCTGGATGGATGAGATTTCATGAAAGTGAGTTATTGTTGAGAGGCTTATAAGTATACTGAGTGAGGAACAGTATCGAGCAAATTATCGCACAGTATTAGCGAATGAGCTCATTCAAGAAAGTTGACTTCAGATTAGGAGTTGATCGATTGATTAATTTATTGATCAGCAGCTCATAAAGAGTTTGATTTTTATCAGTGGACAATTAATTTAAGTGCATATTCAATATTCGTTCGTGTACTTTCAGTTTTCACGTTTCCCTTCGTTTACATGGATAGTTTTTCTGGGGGAGTTGTACGTTCATATGATCAGATCAGTTGCATAATGAAAATGAAATGTCGATGTTAGAATATGCTGGAGGGAAATGAGATTTAATATTGTGAAGTGTTCATTCATACTGATCTTATCATTTGTTTGAAGTGTTGATAAACAGGAACGATTACTTTCAATATGTGATAATGAACGGAATTTGCAAACATTCTGCTCGTTTTTCGATTGGCCACCTGAGGTATTGCAGTAATAATGTTAACAATGCAATCATTAATAGCAATTACATTACCAGTCTTAATGTTCAGTTATAATTATGAACAGTTATCTCTTATTACATAAATTTTCACGTGAGAATAACTCTAAAAATTGAGCCATCCAAAAATATTCAGGCAAATAATTGAACCTTTCAAATTTCTCTGAATAATCATGAACATTCAGCAAAAAATGAAGTGTATAATGTTGATCAGTCATGAAAATCCACTGTCAATGCGCTGCACTGAACGATTGCTAAAGTGGTTGTGGCATGTGAATGGATCACAACCGGAGGATCACAATCAGATTGCTTTATGCGGTGGTGCGTTGAGTTTCGTTCAAATGGAACACACTCTGCAACAACATTCCATCACTCACTCGTACATATTATTACTATCATTGTCTTGAAGTTCGAATAAACTTTTAATCCATGTCGCGACGGAGCGCGAAACAGACGATTCGTGAGGGAGACCAAAGTGATATGTGAAATCAACCTTCAGATCTGTGCTTTAGCTGAATATGTATAAGATGTACACGGATACCATGCACTATCGATTCGCATGATGAAACTTAACTTTCGTATATCTCATTTTGGACGATCTCCTCCCTTTTTTGTTTGTATCTTTTGAATGCTTTGTGTTTCGCCATATAATACAGTGTTATTACAAAATAAACGCCGAAAATGCATTCATTATTCAAATCATTTCAACTGTTTATTCATTTATTGCGAACGAACTTCTTTCAGACGACCCGAACAATCAGAGGAAGTAGCAGATGAAGAAACGGCTAGTATGGTTGGCATAATATTTGGTGGTAATTCATTAAACGCTTCATCATTCATCCTATCAAAACATATCGTTGAAAGAGAAGATGTTGAGAAAGAATTAGTACAATGGAAGGTATTATCAGTGGTGTTGTTGTTATTTTAATATTACACTAAATTGTTATCGAAAGAAATGTTACTGTTATCAAATTTTCATTATTGCTGTCGCATTCAAAATTACTACTGTAATTGTTAAATATGCAGATTATATCGGTGATTTAGTGCACAACCACTCGCTTGAAACGCTTTTGGTCTTCTTCAATGGAGTCGAAGTGTTTTTTAGAAATTTTTCGATCGTGAGATTATTGAAATGAGTTTGTTGAATGATTCAATATCCGATTCTGTTTTTGAAAAAAAAAAACTTTTCGTTTTGCTGCCAACAATGTTGAAATTAATGCAGAAATCGGTAATTGACAAATGGCCACAGAGTTCGAATCGTATCGCTTTCATATTCAATTGCTGTGCACGAGAAACGTCATTGGATGAAGCCTCTGTGTTTAGGTGAATCGTTCATTTACATCATCAAGTTTACATGCTACCACTTCAACAATGGCTATTTCGAGCACACCATTCTGTATTTTGAAAAGTTTTGCTTTGTACAACAGAAACTCGATAATTCAAATGATCAGGTGTGATTGTAATCGGGAAAACAGTTCCTTAGAAAGAATGAAACTTAATTCATTGAATGGAATTGTTTCAGAATTAATATACTTTTTACTAATTCGTCAACATTGTTGTAATATCACTGAAAATTTTGGCGAAATAGTTTACACACAAAATAGCCATGTAACGGTAGACTCATGTGACGATTACTGAAATATGTGCGATACATATGTCGCCAGAATTTTCAGTGTATCGGACTCTGTAGTTTAGGTATGTATGTATATTTCAAAAATGTTTTGTATCATCACATTACCTTATTGTTAGTGTTCAGTTTCGTAAAAATATGCATTTAAATTGATTGCATTCAGTTGTAAACTATATTCCAGATCAGTGTTCAGCGATATACCACTATGTGGTATAAGGACGTATGGTGAATATGGTGTGAATGCACCGAGTTCGCCATCACAGAAACTGACCAGTACGAGACGGAAAAGAGCACGTGAGGAGGATGACGATGAGAAGAGCTACAGGAAAATGATACTCACCTTCAGCACTGTATTCGCGATCATTTCATTTGACTAGTTTGCCATCCAGTTGGCTAGTTGCTACCAGGAGGACTCCAAGCCCTCCTAGTCCTCCTTCGGCTTCACAGAAGACTCAGAATTGTCGGATGATGAAGAACACGGACACTGTACATATAGACCACCGAAAACGATGCAGTTAGTAAATTCACTGATTGTGAGGAAAAAATTGTTCAGGCAACCCGTCAAATCTTGAACTATGGCGATGAATTTGGCCATTTTTAAGTGTGTGAACCGATATTGAGGTGTGCAACATTTGTTTTCTTTGAGAGATTACACTAAGAACTGAAGCTAAGAAGTCAACTTCGACTACGTAACAACCTCAGCTGAAAGTAATCACTTCTGAAATTTGTAAATATTTTAAAGTTAACATCAAAAATAGACCATCATGTATGCTGATTTTGTAAAGCACAAAGAAAGTGCTCTTGTTCGTATGAAGAACCTTGTGAAAAGAATTTTTGCATATCAGTAATCCATTGAAAATCTTTCCGATGACTGAAGAGATTCATTAAAATGTACGCAAAGATGGATAATGTTGATTATATTATTTGTTCGTTCTTATTCCATTAAAATTGAAAGTCCATACAAATACGGTATTCTACAAAAGAATTGTTATCAGTTTGGAAAATACTTCTCTGATGAAGCAACGTCTCGAAACATAACGCTATCATCAGTGATATTGTACAACGATCTAATGAACAGTGGGAGGAAAGGTTTGGGGAGACACACAACAGTCCCATAAAAAGTCATTGCAGTCCATTAAATGATTGAAAGAGTTCAAAATGGGAATTCATATTAATTGAGGTGGTGTGAAAGAAAACTTCGAAAGTTTGAGGTTGAAATTCACAGTTTTGGATTATCATAGACAGACATCATTGAATCTCGTTGATATTCGTTGGAACATTATTGCCCACACAGGCACTCGTTATTGGTTGGTTGTGGCGTGCTTGATATGCCGATTGCTATGGATCTACTCGGTTACATTAATCGTTTATTACTGATAACGAAAGTTTACTGATTCAATACTGATGGCTGTTCCAAACAACTACTCTGAACGATCGTTGGACAAGTGTTCAATCGATCAATCGGAATGTATTTTCGGGCCCCTTCTGAGTCCCTCTCCTTAGAAATAAATGGGCATATGGGAGAGTAGCCCAAAACCTCTGTACTTGCCAAATCAATAATTCAAGTTCGGATTTCACGAATACAGATGATTCCAAACGCTATTATCGTTAGCTGCGCGGAATGAAGAATGCCAAGGAAGGGGGAGTGTGATATTAGTGATATTGGTAATAACAGAGAGGCATAAACTCGTAATGAGTTTGATTTGCTGATTAAATGTAAATCATTGCCCACGTTTGGTGGATTCTAAGCACTTTGTTGCCTAAACATCCGACTCAACCTTTCAGCAAAAAATCGCTTGTGTATGAGGTTTCATTGGCAAGACAAAAAAATTTTTGAAATATATACGAAATATGGCAAAGAAAAAAGAAGAGTTGGTTCAGTTCTCGAGCAGTGGAAACAACCACAGATATCGAAATCAGCTATTGCTGATGTGAGCAATTAAACTCTGTGTCGTGCGAGAACAGGACCTTGCACGATCCACACCAAACAGACTAGTGAAACGAGCTTTAGTGCTTTGTAAACTGAAAATTTTCAGGAAATATGCTGGTGGCGTAGTTTTCGAAAGTGTAACTTAAAAAGATAGAACTCTACCCGGTCAATGCCAAGTCGTCCATTGGGAATAGGATACTGCTTTTGCTAGCGATTTTTCAGATGTGCATCGTTCAACGGCTGGTTTGAAATACTTTTTGACAAGTTCATTAATTGCTCAATTAGAGTTGAGAAATTCGTTCAGCAGAATGCACTCGGATTTGAATGGTGGTCTAAGTCCATGATGAATCTAAGACCAGTGTAGCTGTATGGATGGGCATGAAAATACGTAAGCATACGTATCAGCAATATTGTCACCCTAATGGTTATACTAATTTACTACGCAATCATTCATAACTAGTAAAATAACTACTAAAGTACATTATAAACAATTGATGGTTAGCATCATTATCATTGTGACATAATGGCTTTGATTATCACTACGACTATTGATATGATCAGTTTATCAACTACATTCCAATAAGCCACTTTTCTAATTAGTCATATCATTAACTGAAAAGGTTTTATTTGCTGCTTCATCCGCTGAAAAGCTTATCACTACCTAGACAGAACTCCAAGTACACGCTCAGACCCTATCAATACGCGTGATGACTTCTAATATTACCGATGTCTCAGGATTCGTCAAATTCCGCAAAATTGTACACATGAAGCCCATTTGGATGCAAAGAAACGCAGATTTCCTGATGTCGGGATTGTGCCTTCTTGATGAAGACAACAATTTTTGAGTAAGTCGCATGCGGTTCCGTTACAACTCGATGTCAATTTGTATTGTGGATGTGGATGTGGACGGATCACTGACTGCATTATTATGTCACTAATTAAGACCAATCAAATCTTAATTTAACTGCAAATTTAACCCTTCGATCGCGTTTTAACGACCATTCCTTCCTCAATTACATCACACACCTCATTAGACACAACTCATTTAATAACCCAAATCCTCTCTCTATCTTTTGAACGTCCCATTTGCCTGTCTCGAATCTCTATCAGAACATCATCTCCTTCACCACAAAATCTTCTTTTTTATCCCACAACCTCTTTGTATTTCACACTCTTACGGATACATTCAATATCCTCGCTCTGTTGTCTTTACCACAACTTTTCGATCTGTTTATACGAGTCTCGAATATCATCAAATGTCCAATAATGGATAAATTATAGCAATTCATCCAACTATCTATCGTACTGTAATCAAAGAACTGAGGCGGGTGTATGGTAGTCAATTAGTACTAACATATTGCATTACGTAATCTACAACAACAGTAATAATAGCAATAACAATCATAATAATACCAGTGATAATAACAATAATAATAATATTAATAACAATAATAACATTAATATTAATAATATCGATAATAGTAATAATACTAACAATAATAATATTAATTATAATAATAATAATATTAGTAATAGTAGTAATATTCGTACTAAAAACAGCAACAGTATTGAAAACAGCAATGAAAGTGAATTGAAAACAAGCCTATTAGCAAAACAATACGCGAGATAATAACATTGCTTGTAAACATTAAATGGAATTGCGCAAGTGCATTTGACACAATGATTATAATCGCTATCATTCCAGTAATTAGTGCTGTGAATTGAACTCGTTCGTTACTATTCGAATGCTAATTAATCAACACGAACATATAGTAGTAATAATAGCATTTCATTGCATCTACCATCACCTTATCCACTGTGAACGTCTTGATGTCATCTTACTTAAGTGAAATCCAATAATCCAATTTTGTTTAGCCATTGAACGATGTACTTATGCTTATGCTTAGATTTCAACTTCAGTGGTGTTTTACACAGACTAATTTTGAGGATGGAAAATTCTGGATGAAGAATTTTCGCACAACTGCTGAAAAAAACATGTGACAGAAAATCTTTTAATGGAAAATATCAATCTTAATGAAAGGCTAGAAATTATTCCAAAACTAGACTTAAAATCAGCCAGTTTTAATGGCTGGAAAATCAATATGAGTAGTTTGGCAAATTAACGTAGTATCATAAGTGATGTGCCGTGTTTCCTTTTGACGAGTAAAAAACAGCAGATTTTACAGTGGAATGAATCAATTTGAGTATTTTGAGTAATAATATCGCGAACAGACACCAACCAGCATAATGACACTGATATAAAGAAAGTGATGCGGGTGAAGCTGTTAACACTGAACATATACTAACCAAAAAAGATCTCGTAAGGAAGAACTGAAAATTTTCAATTTCAGAATTTCAATCTTCCTAACAATAAAGATTCTTCTGTGGTGACATTAACGAATACCACTCCTCATTTTCTATAGAACGTCTGAAATTTTTGTGCATAATTCCGATGCTTCAAGTGAATCAGATTCGTTTTTAGCATTCACTTCCAGAATCCTTTTCCAGCCAAGATTTTTCATCAAACATCTACAAATTTTCCACGAACAAATCTCTTTTCATCACGTGCCACTTCTAACAGAATTCAATCCACTCACACATTCCATCTGTTATCATCTTATTATCAGTACCTTTTCAAATGACAGCAAACCAAAAACAACAACCACAATAACAAATATGACACCATTGTCACTAATAATTATGATGAAAATAATAATGATTTTGGCAATAATGATAACTATAAGTAATACTATCAAAAATAACAACAATAATAGAAATAAAATCAAACAAATAATCCCATCAGAAATGTCCGTAACGTTTTTCATATTCCATCGAATTCTCATCGATCGTCGAATCGAAACAAAATTTGCATTTTATTCACTAGTAAAACACCACCAACATTGTACAATCGAAAGATGTAAATGGCACTAAATTTTGGGTAAGAAACTAATTTATGCACTTTTCAAAAAGAACATTTGACAATCGTGAACGAGCGAAAAATTCTCGAAACATCATAAAACAATAAATATGTATACGGCAATAGTAATAAAACTGATAAAAATACAATTTCAATAGTAATATTTCAAAAAAAAAGAAAATAGTCCGAGTAAATCAATATGCACCACTGTAACTGATCACTGACATTCAACGATAACTAAACTCACTTGTAAACATAAT
This sequence comes from Anisakis pegreffii, assembly GCA_035041965.1. NCBI lineage: Eukaryota > Metazoa > Nematoda > Chromadorea > Rhabditida > Anisakidae > Anisakis > Anisakis pegreffii. The sequence continues at coordinate 57,381 of JAPYMA010001976.1, forward strand.
CACATAGAGCAACACCAAACACATCAATAATAATAATTTCTAAAAAATCACGAGCGGTAACATTCATTATGCGGTGACCGATCTCTCGAAAACGTGAAAACCCTCTGTCGTCACGATCAATCAATTTCCGAATCATCCAAATCGTGGTCCATCATCATATCCTCTTCATCGGAATCGCCAGCGTTGTTATCATCACTGATATTATCGGTGTTCAACGTTGAATTAGCGTTCTCACTCGACGCCCCTTCACCATCACGCTCCTTTCGAACAATTTTTTTGTGTTTCATTCGACGATTTTGGAACCACGTTTTCACCTCAAATTGAGCACAAATTAAAAACTTTTCATATGCTCTCAACCTCAGATTTGAATTGAAGTGATGCGACAGCACATCATATTAATACTAACTGAAACTACATATGCACTATACAATACACTACTAAGTTAAATGTCTGCGCACAATACTCACACTTTAATAGTTTCACTCAGAACCATCCATGTAAGAAGTAAGATATCCAAAAGTAAAAAAAAACACTTTTGAAACATACCAATAAAACTTTCAATAAAATTCCAAAACGATAAAAGATTCTAAGAGATGATATGCTTGAAAACTTCTCATAAGAAGACACCCCGTGAATTGATCACATTAATCTGTGAATATCCACAAGCATAACAAATGGATTCAATCATGATCTCAAAAAGAGTCTCTCAAACTCGCTTAATGTTCACAGCACAATTACTATTCGATCAGTTCAAAACGCACCTGAGTTTCACTCAAATTCAACGCATTCGCGAGTTCAATACGTTCGGGTGTTGAAAGGTATCGTTGTGTCTCGAAACGTCGCTCCAATCCCTGCAGCTGTTGATCAGAGAATACGGTTCGTGCCTTTCGTCTCCGATACGATTTGCTTGTGCCACCCGCAGCTGTCACCAAGCGTAATGCATCAGCCGCATTCGCTGCAGCTGCAGTGCTCGCCCATAGATGTGGAAACACTGAAAGTCAACTTACACATTTCATATCTATAAAGAAATCACATTCATTAAGCTGACACCATCTCTGCATTTATTACTTTTTTTCTGGTTCTAGCTAACTTCTGGTTGATTCGGTTGATGTATTTTGGTTCTCTTCTGATCCGTAGAAGTGGCGAACGAGTAGTTGGGAAAAGTTTTGCGGTCAATTTGAAAAGTGTGCATCGATGAAAACGCTCAATTTTTAGCAATCATTCAATTTTCAAATTCACTGACCGTCTCAAAGTATTGCTGCTGTTTTCTATGGAATATCACGAATGAACAATCAATCAAAACCAAACAAATATCTTTGCTCTAACCTGATCGCTGTGCCATCAGAAAAGTTGGCTCGAATGGAAAACTTGCAGCTGCGCAAGTCAGCCAAAACGGCAAAGTATCAGTTGCACTCGGTAGACAACTCCCAGGTCCTGGGGCTGTGGACGGGACTGGGGTTGGAGTTAGGACTGCTGCTGCTGCTGAGGCAGAAACTGCGCTGGAGATAGAAACGGACGGCAGCGAGCCAGCAGGAGTGATCGTTGAATTATTAGTGTGCCTCGTTCCATTTACAGTACATTTGTCGTTATCGTAATCAGCATCTGTTAGCGACTGTAGCCCTCCTTTCGATTTCGCAGCAAAAACCAGTGAGTAAGGGGAAGGAGAGTGGCTCGGAATGAGACGACTTTTCGGTGCTGTTGGGACTCCGATCAGATCCGGACTCCGTTTACTGCTTACATTGAGCAAGTCATCATTTGCCCTCATATTACTGACACTGTTCGTATCACTATTCTCAATATTAATAACATTTTTACTGTTGTTATTACTACCACCGCTCAACTCATAGCAATGCAGATCATTCTCAACTTTTACCCGGCTCCCCGCCATTTGCCCACTCAACGATCCAACTCCCTTCTCATTGCTGACTCCCTGTTCTGTGATCTTCTCTCCATCCCCAAACTTGCCCAAAAGCTCATATCTGCCGACGATTTGACATCGTTCCGAGAACTTCACTCTGTCCCCAACTGGAGCTGTTTGTTTGCCGTTTCGACTCGGGCAATTTCGACTGCTCACAGCCGCTGATGTAGTTCCAAAGCGTAAACTGCTGTATCGCTTATCACTTCTATTATCATCTTGCTGATTGTGCGTCGGGGATGAAGTACTCGTAGAAGCCGTGCCACTCTTGACACTATCCCCGTTCTCAGTAAAACTTGCCCAGTCGCGATTGGCGCGATCTGATGATGAATGATACACCACTGGAGCATGATCACACGGTAGCGTACAGCTATGCTCCGTTACTGTGCCAAAACAACACCGGCAACGATGGCAATTGGACGATGCAGTGGAACAGCAATCGGACGACGCATGGCTTCGATTGTGTTTAAGACTTTCAGCACGATAAGCGCCATGAAATTTGTTTCCGTCGTCGCAAAATTTTTCTCCATTCACCTCAGTCGTCCAATCGAACTTTTCTCCGTGCAACTGTACACTAGCTTCAGCCGCCGACTCATGTTGATCGCCTTTGGCTGTATTATTTTGATCAGCAATTTGCGCTCCTTTCAGGCATCCTCCAATTGCCGTGTCATCATTTTCGGTGCTCACCTCATATCTCTTATTAGAGTTAGAATCAACCGGCTCTGGACAGGTGAGAAGATTATTGAAGTTGCAATCAATAATGTTGTTGCTGGCGTTATGATGGATGCTATCACCGGGACTACGATCACTATCCAAATTCCTCGACGGAGACGTTTTCGTATGCGCAAGAAGTTGAGTTATTGAGAATGCCGCTGATTTACGCTCCAGCATCATGATAAAATACCAGCAAGAGCAGTGCTAATCACGGTGATATGAATGGCAATAATTATCAGTACACTTCACTCTTATCACTTCACTGCTGAACACTTTATTTCAAGTTGATGAATATAAATCGCTCAATGTGAATTAACACGCAAAACTGTTGAATGAATAATACCAGACTGATAATAATGCAATAAACAACACGAATGATGTACCAAACAGCCAAATGTTAGTGTTGACTGAATATTAAATAATAATCGTGGTTTAATGACAACGATAATGTCAACAATACTAGTAGGTACCACAACAACTCATTCACTCAAATCAACTGATTGAATAATCTATCAATCAGTATAACTGATTTTTTTTGCTGACAGCAACAACAACGATTATTACAAAGATGAATAACACCTATACATTATCAATAGTGTAGAATGTGACGAACATCTGCGAATAGACAGTATAAAACACACTGATATAAACGACTAATGAAAGCCTATTAAACATGCTCATTTGATGTAAATTTACCGTAATCACCGTTAAAGACTCTCTAATTTGTATGACATGCAGAGAAGGAAATAAACGCAAGAGAGAATGCTTTTCGAATAGATCGAAAGCTGAGAAATGATTGAGTCAGCTGCAAGATTACGTACATTTTTGAGAGATGATTCGCTGGAAAGATATAGAGTGAATAGAAATATGAATAACTAAGTGCATCGGAACGCCCAGTTTTGTGGTTAGCTGCGCCCAGACAGTGAGGGGATATAGCGAAATTGATGAGATCAGTGCGGAAGAGATAGAACAGCCATATCGATGAGATGTTAATAGGTCTGAACAGATAATTAATCCGCTACATTTCGTATAATCAGTTGAGCAAATTACATGAGAAGATATAATTTGAGCATTCTAAAAAGGCACGCCCAATGCAATCGCATTGTGAAATTTCCTGAATTGCGCTTTTTTAATTGCTGCTGCTTTTCCATTCATTTTCAACATATCCTTCCAATATTTGGCATATTCTGTCGATAAATTTTCAGAATGTCGAAAGATCAATTGATAGTGAATGGTGTTGTTCTCGCACAAAATATTCACATTTTTTCCGTGATATAAGAGGATTGAAATAGCGATCAAATTGCTAATCCAAAGCCTGAAAACGTTCTCTTCTATCACTATCACTAACATTGCCATCGTTATCATTATCGTTCTTATTATCACTGCTATTATCCCTGCTGCTGCTGCTGTAATTATCATTCAGATGAACAACAACAAAAGTCAATTGGATACAATACCATCGATCATCGATCCATCCATATCCCCGCATGCAACCCACATCGCTTTGTTCAGAAAGCCCAATCAGACTACCAATCAAATATCGAACAACTGCATGCAGACTCTCAAAAATCACCTTAATTGTTATCAGTATAATTGATGTGCTCATTCATTAAAACCACATATAATTCCCACTGCTCCATCACTACATCCTTTCAGTGTCCCAACATGCTTATTTCCGTTCAACGTCAACGTAAAGCAAATTGTTGTGCACACGTCAAATTATGTGTACGTGTCATCATTTGCCTTAAGTTATTATCATCCTATAATTCCTTTTAATCATCACCATCTTATGATTTATTGAGTTTAAAGCCTGACTTGCGATACGATCAGATAATCGATCCGCTACATACGGTTATGATAATTATGAATCGAACAAATTAAGATAATTATCATCTTATCAAATTATTATAAGACGATACTTATCATAATTTACTATCATCGCACAAGTTTCCGCAGTTGTTCTAATTAGAATCTTTTATCACAGCTCATTATCACTATTAACCTCTTATGAGATACCACAACACCGCCTCAATTAGTATCGTCTTATCAGTTATAACTGATTACTACAAGAACTAATAAAAGCATTCAGTAGAGCCACAATCAAACTTGAATTAAAATGTGCATTCTTAAAGCAAAATAATTGGACATAATGACGATTCGAAATAAGTCTGATAATTGTGTGTCTGTTGAGAATTACGATATGAAGCGAATTATGCGCAGATGACTCGAATAATTGATGAAGTTATGACACTAATAAGATGCATAATATACTCTCAACAAAGCACAAATTAATTGCTATTCTCGACATTTACTTCAATTCGACAAACTATTATTCTTATTTCAGAAATAGCAATAATGATAATGATTATAATAATAATGATAATAGCATTGAAAATAAATGCTCAAAGTTATTAAACTATCAGATGTGTGCCTACAGTCTCATCACCAGAACAATTTCCTACAGTCGTCAGTGAATCCACTCCCCATAGTGGCAAAATGAATTTAATGTTGATAATATCGACGATGCTTTTATCGTCTAAGACTTCAATGCTCAAAGAATCATCACTTCAAAACCCCAGAATTCCAACTATTCAAAGTTTTATGCGTTCAAAATCAAATTGCGAATTAAGCATTTAGGCAATATACTAATAAACATCGATACTTTTCCAAGTGATGAAAAGCAGTCTGAAAAAAAAAGAGATCATAAGCAGTGGTGTAAATCCGATTAAATATCAATCAATTTATATTTATTTATTTACATATATCAATAATTGTTTTAGTGTCATTATGCAATCGCCATATTCATCATAATCGTTTCATTCTTCTGTCGGTTTTGTTTGATTTGTTGATGTGGTGCATCATGTACCCATTATTAATATTATTATTTAATCATTATTATTATTTTATTTCATTTTATTAATATTGTCATACTATTATCATAAACGGTTCAGAACTATCCTATTTTCAAATTATTCATAGAATTCACCCACCCCATCAACTTCTACACTGCTGCTGTCATCATCACCATCATAGCCATCCGAATTCTCTTCAAAATTATTTCGTAATCAAGAATTCCGCAGTTCCCTTTTTAATTAAATTTGTAGTTTAAAAGAATCATTGAAAAACTGTTTGAAATTAAATTCAGAGGCATTCAAAAGTCAGAGAGATGCCATCAACCTCATACCAAATCCTTCATTCTCCATTCATACATATATTTATTTGTATGATGAGATAGGAAAGGGATATTGGGATATATATCCCTTTACGAACATAACTAAAGTTGTAACGAGAGATAACTATAATGCAATATCACGGTGACTATTCAAATCCGAATGGATAAAAGCTCAATGGAGCAATCGTTATATCAAATAAGGTGACAAGATGTGTAAAACTTTGTCGGCTCTAATCGTTTCCCACGTCCTTTCCCAAACTATTATTCCATTTTACACCTATCTATTTACCCGCTTATCGGGTAATTTGAAAAGTACTTCCACTTTACACCTATCCATTCCAATTGTGAACGTTAATCTCCACTACTACAGTCACGTTCGTAACCATTTCCCCAAATTCTGTTCAGTTTCTACTAAAGCTATCAGATATCTTCATACGAAATCATTTCCTCAACTCAACACGATTCATTCAACTCAAATTTACTTCCCAAACCATTTGATAGTACATTACGTTCATGAGATGGAATAAATCAAATTTAAAGAGAACATTCGTCACCAACGATAAACAATACCTGAAAATAGAAAGTATTCAATTCTAAAGTGGACACTGCTTTAACTGAACATAAATGAGAAACATACACAAACAATCACTTCAAACTGACTCTTTCAAAGAAACACTCAAAAACATCAATCATAATTTAGTAAAATTCTTGAACTCGTCGTCATTTCCACACAACTCCACCAGAGAATTTGGAATAGGTAAAATTGCAGAAATTAGTGTTAATTGATTAAAATCAAAAATTTTCAATCAATCAAATTCACGCGATTTCTTTTGTACCCATTCAAACTGCCCGTCTACCCACCCACCCACAATATAAGAAGAGTCACATCTCAAATTCTCACCACCAATGGCTTCGATGGCGCCTCACTAATTGCATCCTTTCTCGTTAAACAAATATGACTGTTACAAATCATTATAATTCTTACACAATCATCTCAATGAATCAACACTAATTTCAACATCAAATCCGAGTCACTCATCTCAAATTGCACTCTACATTACCCAATAACGATCACATATAATGCAAATAAATCTTACTTTTCATACGATAATCTCAAATCTCATCCACCACGTCACGTAAAATCCAATCAAACGTTGTATATGATAACGATATTGCTGATCATCATTATCGCTTTGCGCCCATCTATCAAAATATACTCTGCAGTTCTTAAAATTACTCAACTTATCTTCATGATACCATACTTTTAACATTAATTTCAAAACTGTGATTATGTGTTGATATGCTTCTTGAGAATAGGATGCTATGTAGGGCCCTGAGGCCACAAGAATGATTTGATGATGAGACAAACAAACCTTCACACGAACAGTCAATCGAAAGTGGTTGATAACCTGAAACAGGTATTTGAAGGTACTAACGTAAGGCATTTTCATTTGAACGTCACTTATAATCAGTTTGCTGATGTTCGTTCGTTTAAGAGTTTGGAGGTCTAGTTATATCGATTTTAAGTAACTTACCGCATAAAAAGTACAGTTATGTAGATGATGCTTATATCAGTGATACCTTTCAATTGTTTCATAATCGCTCAGCACCTTCGAACAGCCCGGTTTATCGAGCACTCTCGATTGACTGTTTCTGTGAATGTCTCTCTCGTCATCGGCCAACAAATGGCCTCAGGCCCTAAGCAGTGTCCCACTCTCAAAAAGCCCACCAACTCATAATCACAGTTTTGCATTAATCATTCGCGACACTCACTCTCAGCTGTTCTTAATATCATTTATAAACTTATAGCATTATACACCTCATCAAACGCACCTCTCTCCATAATCTATACCCTAAACCTTCTAATGGTGATACCCTGAAGGCTCACACTGATCACAAATGACATTCTATAATCAGCATTAACCAACACATTATTTCCATCTAAATAATTTCATTTCCATCTAAATATTACACTAATCAAATTTCTTTTTCACTCAACTAGTCACATCTTTTACACGAACAAACTCTATCTACCTTTTCCTATTCATCATTCAAATGGAATATATATAAATCTCTTAAATGATCTCTTATCACATCCCTCCTCTCATGCTATCACTAATACAAATACTACTGACAATAACCCTTTCCACTAGTGATATTATCACTTTAAGCAACGAATAATGATAAAATATTGTCAGCATAAGTCTCGTCGAATGAACGTTCATCAAGTAAAGTTATTATGCGATGTTCGTTATTGAATTATCAAACAGAGTCAATTAGCTGTAAAATATGTTCGAGTGACCTTAAGGAATCAACAGCTAATTTAATAATAACAGATATGATCGTATAACTATAATATGACATAACCTAATAATCATAATAATAACAATAACAATGAGATAATATAATAATAATAATAGCAATGTGATATTACAAGACAATAAAATAGCATTCAATAATAATGCGAACAATGCGATATTCCTATCCAAATGAATATCATTAAACCACTTCAAATTTTATTTATATTCTGCTATTAAATGATCTAACTAGTGCTCACTTATGATCCCTAATTTAAATCACTGAATTTCAATGGCAACTACCATAAATCATAAGTTGCTCAAATGAGAACTGCGCGAAAATGCGAAGCTCAAATCGAACCTAAGTGAAATTCTCAGAGCTTATTCTAACTCGACGATTCATCTTCATTCCGAATATCAGCTGAATTATAATATTAAATTGAATCAAAATTAAACAAAATTTTAATTGATCTTGAACGAAACATCCAAATCTGCGATCCCGCAATCCGCACCCATTTAATACTTGTAAAGCCTGAGATCAAATCTGAAATCTCAAGAAGGAATCAAATCAGTGCTTCTCTACCTATTCATCTATCTAATCACCTCAATAATTACCACAATCAAACACTAAACTAAACTCATAATCAACTACTAATAACACAGTACAATTTGTTGGTAACAAAAAATGAATATCTTATAACTGTCATCTTTATCACTTCTAACTATACGATATCAATACCTATATTAATGATCACTCGAAGTAAACGCAGTACACTATTGCAACTTACATGCGACTATAGCGATATTGTACGTTAACTGTTCCATAATCCATATTTAAGTACAACTAATGCTATAACCTTTTTATCAGTTCATGTTCAATCATCGAAAATATTTATGCTAATAATGTGACTTAAATCACCATAGGTATTATAAATCTAATCTCTGTTCTGTTTCCATACACCTTATATCCTCATTTTTCTACACTGCCTTAATTTATTACTATTACAATAACTATTACGATAGCAAAAACATTAGCACAATCACTACCACTAACAATGTCACCATCAATAGCATAGCTTTAAATGATCTCAGACCAGTCCTTCAATTGTTTCCACTGCAATATCTGTCTAAATCCATCAGACAAAGCTTATTCAGTGAAATAAAACTGATCTCCTTCAGAATGTCGCTGTAATTGATCAAGACTTTATCAGAAATCGATAACTCTCATCGAATCATCAAATACTCACTCCATTCTGAAATATTCTTATATAAAACAATGCATTCTCAGATAAAATATTGCTCAAGTCACATACTTTCACAATTATGTGAACTCTTTCACACGTTATGCCTTTCTCTCATTCATAAGCTAAACTAATAGTCCATTTACATTGAATATCCCAACTGCAATCTAAGTAACACTTAAATGTTCACCTTTAACCCATCAGTGCATTCAGACTGCAGCAGTTCAATCCCATTAATCTCATCAATTCACTCAAACTTAAACAAATCCCATTCAAAAATCCCGATATTTGTTTAATCTCTCTCATATTCCCCATGGTTACCAATCAGAATGATTCATTCCTCTCCTCTCATTCTCTCGAATCCCGCTGCATTCTATCCGCTCTCCAAACCCTCTTATCCTCTAATATCCCTTTAATCTTCCGAATTCGTGCCCCTTTGTAACGGCCAACCTTGCACTAATTGTTTTATGACACAAACACTCGAATGCGATCAAACCAAAGTTGCCGATCACCACAAAAATGTCAATACAATACAATACGAGTATGATTATGAACAATCCACTTCACACCAAAAACGATTCTATTTGTCCATTTGATGTTAAACATTCGGATTAAGTTATTCGCGTTCAACAATCCATCGACGATCACTGTTAATCATCACTTATCGTAACAATGCAATTAATTAACTATTCAAAATCCGTTATTTGACTATCGTTATTTGATGAGCACATAACCCTATTACTATTATCAATGTTACCATTTGCATTATTGTTTCGGCTCTCCTTATTATTATCCCATTATTAACATTTTGATTAGTATCACTGCGATATCTCCAAACATTCGTCATCTTCCAACCAACAATATATCTCACCATAAACTAAAGTAGACTATGTCAATGCAAAACGCTCATGCTTTACACATAAAGTCAAAAGCAAAATTCTCCCGAATTTAAATTCTAAATTCTTCCGAATCTACATTCAGAATGCCCCATTGAAAATATCTAATTCAAGAGTCTAATTTCCTGAATCTGCCTCTATCAAATAACTTCGTCTATAACTTCAGTTCCTCTATGTACTGTACTCGAAGTGCCATCTACCGTACATAATTACAGCACGATCCATCATGACCGAACACAGCATTGGACAGATGTGCTAAACATAACTAATTAAACTATTCACAACAAACATCTTCAAACGAACCAACAATAATCACTAATAATTCTCACAAAACCACATAATTAACGCTCCATCTAATTAGCCCAGTATGGTGCTATGTAAACGGATACTGTCATTATCTTTCTCCCCTCTTCTCTCTCACAGAAAAATACAGCCAAACTCTTTGAGTGCTTCAGTTTATCAGACGAGTTCTATGGAGATCCACAGAACTATAGGAAAAAACAAGGCAAAGAATTAACTCTATGAAATGAGCCGTAATGACAGAGGAAGGAAAAGATGTGATGTAATATTGTAGCATCTTTATTAACATTGCGCATCGAACATTAATAAGTGAATTTTTATGTTTATTACTATCGTATTGTTGTGCTAAAAGATAATCATATGCACATAATGACTCGTTTAACACAAAATAAAATAGAAAACCGATATGAAATACATCATAAAAATGAATAATACCAATAAAACAATGAACCAAAATGGAAAAACAACTTAAACAAGTTACTTTATGGACTGAAGTGGACATATCCAAGTAGAATCAATCCTACTAACTCTAATTGACTGTCTGTTGAATTCTATCCCCAGCACCCACAGATATGTGCTCATTGCAGAAGCTGATAAAAGAGCACCTCAACGTGCAGAAATCAAATACGAAAGGAGCACAAGGATGTTCAAGCTGATGAAAAATCGACAGCGCAAGCCATAATCATAGTTGCTTGTCGATATTATCATCATCATTTTGATGATGAGAATTATCAATGCGAAGTGCTTATCAGCATTGACACGAACACATGCACCTCCATCCTCAGAACCACTCACAACTCTCGATACGATACTCTGAATTCATATGACCCGTATAACTGAAAAATAAACTCATATGTACTGTAAACAACAACAAATAATTTCTTACCATTGAAACAGAATATAAATATTTCAAAGAAAAATCTGAAAGGTACTGAAAATATAACGAAAACAACCATTCAGAAACAATTCTTAAAGCACTAACGATAAGTTCGGCCAATAATTTTCCACTGATCTCATCCACAGTTCTAGTGAAACCATTTTCAGTCGATGCCAAAACACACTGTACATCACCAGAAAAATGCACACCCGTTACACTCCACCTAACACTGAGGAATCTGTAAGTTCAATATAGTAGAGAAAATGAAGTAAAATAATCGCCCAGTATCCGAATAACAAGTCCGAATCAACGGTAATATCATATTCTGTTATCTAATGTGGTGCGGGGATGGAAAAAAGTCAGAGACGGGGAAACTCGGGGACGACATTTTGCAGTCAGGAACCCCGAAAATGCGGTCGGCTCAAAAATTGCAGGGGACGGGGATTCGGAGACCCCGAAATTCCCCGATTCCCGCACCAAACTGTCATCGTTATGATGTTTCAAAGATATCATTAGGGTTTGCACGGGATCCCGGGATTACAGTTCTGATCCCGATCCCGGGATTTAAGCGTTGAAAAATCCCGGGATTTCGGAATTTGATAAAACAGGTCAATTTGCGTGAATTTTGATAGTATGTCCATCTTGAAGCAAGCCTTAATCATTCCCATCTCATTCATATGCAGTCATCTTTGCTGTTTGCCCTCTGTAACTGATGTTCAGCTAAGGAAATAGACGCAATTCGGACGGCTGACATGATCAACGATAGCTCGATGAACTTTTACGTAACATTTCATTGAATATTCAACTGATTATTTTGCTCGTCATTGGTTTATATCACGCTCATCTGGATGCATTTCTACGTAATAGACTAACCGAGATAATCACATTTTCTAATAAAAACCAAGAGCAACAAAGTTCAATGAAATTTTGAGTCGTTTCCTCCCACGCGATTTTTTCGGCTTCAATATTCCATCTGTTAATTCAACTGCATGTTCCAAAGACTGTAAGTCTTTTTACTTCGCTATTTGAAAACGCTTTCATCCGATCGAAATGTACATTAATTCTCACTGAGTTCACTCATTGTGAGAACTCACTGTCGAAGTGAGGGAAAGTGTTCCATTCAAAACGATTCTAGGCTTGAAAATCAAGTACCTTCCATGATCTCTGATCGAAGTTATCAAACATGTGAGTTGGACTTGAAGCACTGCAAATAAGTGTTTGAGAATCAAGAATTTCATATTCACATGCAAGTGTACTGTTATTAGCTTAGACCCGAGACGACAAGATGCCTTAGCATAGAAAATGCAAATGCAGTATGTCCTTACGACATGATCATTAGCAACATTATATGAAATATTAATTTGAATTTGAATAATTTGGTTCCTCGAATTTGTTCAATAATTTGTTGAATTAACTCCTTTCTGATTAATAATGAACATATTAGTTCGAAAAAAATGTGTTTGAACATGTCCCGCATCGATATTACTAAAATTGTTCGATCCCGGGATTATCCCGAGATCAAAAATCGATCCCGGGATTATCCCGAGATCAAAAATCGATCCCGGGATTAAATCCCGATTCAGGGATTGAAAAAAACGTCGGGAGTTTGCAAACCCTTTGAATTGAAAACATCATTCAGCTAATTGTGAGCATTCTACTTCTGAATCTTCGGCTAATTTTACCCGTCAAGACGGTTATTGATGAGATCGACACAAAAACAATTGGCACTTAAGTTCATTTGAAGAGCTCTTCCAGAAGGACGGCGACGGGACGTCGCCAAAATGTGGAATTTAAAGCTGATAATTCTTTTCCGTAAATTAGATAATCTGGATACATTTTGCCGTATTCATTACCTATTTTCCGACCCAAGAACATCCCAGATAAGATCTCATTCTTACAAGGAGGACGTAACTTTCCAAGATAACCTGATAGTCTCACTACTCTCCGAACGAGTAGTCTCACAGGCCAGAACACCAGCAGAAGATATATTCTGATCGGGGATTAAAAGAAACGATCAAGATAATGACCATCCCCCTCTGATACCCAATCATCAAGCAGTTCAGCACGTTCCGTCTAAAACTTTGCCTAAACTTGTCTAAAACTCTCTAAAAGTTTCCACCTCAATCGCTCGCATTATCAATATTTTTCTTAATAATTGTTCATTTTAAGTTACATTTCTTCTGAAAACTTCTCAATTTCTACAGAATAGAATTGTTTTTTGCAATGGACCACTTGAAATTGGCCATGCAAAGTTCTGTGCCGCCACTTTTTCTGTGTCTCACGTGAATATCGTGCAAAGTGGATTCATTTCGTTGAGTATAAGTTTACAACTGACCTATTTTTCAGCTTACAATCAGGTGAATTGAATGTTCTCGATATATGAGCTCGCTTAATTACTGTTCAGTGATTATCACGGATTTAGTCTTTGTTGCATGGAACACAATTTGTCACTAGCACTCAAACAAACCGTAGTTGTCTACTTAAATTGAATTAGTTTCAGTTGAAACACTTCTTCATGTCCTTAAAAGCAGTTGTATACCTGAACACAACCACTCGGCGGACGCTGAACGTCTCCGCGATAGGTCAGGGGTAGAGCTCCAATCGGTGATTGCTACGTCGCAGGTTCCATTCCAGTTCGATTCGGAGGAAAGTTTTGCTCGAAACCGAGTCATGTACCAATATAGATGCAGTTGTTTGTGTGTGTGCAGAGAACTGTGGCAGAATGTCTTTTCTAAATATTGGCGGATACGTATTATATCAGTTAGATTAATACGCATCGCTTTCTTCTTTGCCTAAACTGCATATTGCAGTTAAGATAGCCGTTTAAAGTAAGTGTAAAAGGAAATCCAGTTTTTACAATGAAGAGAAGCCAGTGAGAATATAGGGTTAGGTAAGATTAGGGAAATTCATTTTCCACTGAGTCCAATAAAATCAGCCAATACTTTCTTTGTATCGCTCGGTGAGAGTGTAGGGGAAGCCTAAACGAACTCATTGAGTTTAATGACGGCTCGAGGCACTTTACCAGTTCGCATCACTTTTTAGAGTAGGTCGCGTGATGAAGTAATCAATTCTCAGATATACGAAACACTCTAAATCTAGCTGACAACGTGAAATCATCCAGTCTGTCTTTCTAGCGTTGTTAATTTCGTTATCGGCAATGCATATTCGCGTAGGTGATATCACTTGAGGAATTCTATAATAAAACTGATAAATAGTGATTGAAATATTCAAATAAGCCACATTGAGTGAACTTATTAAGGCGCAGTAGTAGAAAGTTTTTTTTTCACTATTTTCTTTTTCCGTTGAATCATTTTTTGGTTGCTAGATTTTATATTTCTGCGGTTAATTCATTCACTTATGTATCGATACTGGTCCAGTCTGGAATGGCGCCATATCGTCTTATTCTGTGCCATTTCTAGTATGCTCAGTAGAATTTTTTGGATTTTTGAAGTTATTTTGCTCAGTTTCAGTTCGTTATCAATTCATAACAGTCAAACATTTGGTAACAATGGATGATCAAGAAGAAACCCCAGTTGATTTCGAGTTACTTCTATATGACCATGTTGCTAATGCTGAGCCAAAACTGTTGAATAAGATGTACAGCGCCACGAAACGTGCCTCACTGGAACAGAAAAGGGTTTGTGACTTTTGATTTTTCACTATTTTATCATTTTTCATTCACATTTTGATTTAAAGGTCTTTATTTCCCATCCCATTCGCATACTGCGAGAATATCTCGATTGATCCAATCAATGTGTAGTGTCAATTTCTAGCGATCCTCTGGTAAATTCAAGTCACTGAAAGAGGTGGTTGGTGAATACAATAATATAGTCAGTCGAAAAAGGGCAGCAACAGAGTCACCGAATAAAACACCCGCGGCTAAAAGACAATCACGACGTGGTGAAATGGCAGATTCGAGCGATTCGTCTGATTCCGATGAGCATCCAGTCAAAATAGCGGCCGTATGTTTTCATTTCCAGTTGCATGATCTCTAGTGGAACTTCTACAGTTGATGAGTCGAGATTTTTGTATTGCTTATTAACATGAGTCGATGAATGAGAATTGAAGTTTACGTATTTTGGTTGTTTGGATTTTATGACATCCTTTAAATTCCATTCTTTTGGAATTAACAGCCTTTCTTTGCGGTGAATTGCTGAAAAGGTTCAAATTACATATGGAAATCAAACTTTTGTTACGGAAGAGAGATCTGTTGAAGGGGAATTATGCGTATCCGATCCTAATCATAGAACACCCGTGGAATTACCGTGTTTTCATTGCTCAGTTCAGAAATGAAGCGCTTTTTGAGTTTGCTTGTGCCATCGATCGACTATTGAAATGCCTTCAGATTAGAATTATACACGAATGTTATTCACTATTTTCTATTGTGAGTATTATTATTGACTGGGTTGAAGTGAAAATACAATTTTATTTTTGCTAATTGCAGAAAAAACTTCTAAATGGGAGTACAGTGAAGAGAGCAGCCACGCGAGATTCATCTTCATCAGATTCAGATGCAAAGGTTAAGATTGGATAAAAAGTTAAAAATTTTTAGAATAAATAAATATTTCATCCATCTCGCTAAACTATTAATTTTAGCGCATTTAATGCTGATGGGTGAAATATATTTTAATATTGATGATTGTCGAAAGTAAGGTGTTTGAATGAATTATCACTTGTTCTGAGGTTGTCGAAGTTCAGTCATTGTTTATTCAGACAAATAAGAAAGTGAAGCCTTCGCCTGCGACAGCTCAGGTTTCGGCAGCGAAAAAAGCGGATCAGTCATCTTCTGAGTCGAGCAGCGATAGCGATGAGGAAATGCCTCAGGTCAGTTGATTTGTTAATCGGTATTTGTTTCGAAATTGGCCATTTTGTTAATAACGAACGAATCAGTGGAGAATGTTTAACGGCCGACTTATATTAAGCATAACAAAGTATGATGCCCACATTTATGTTTATGTGTAGCATCCGACTGAAAATTCTGATTTGTTGTACGTTTCATTCAAATGATAGTATTCACTGTTAAGTGTTGTTTATAAAAGTGAGAATAATTAAGCATTGATTCATTTAACTGATAGTAACAAAATGCTCCACTTTCCGTATGACTATTTTCGCTTATCATTCCAAATTTAGGCAAAACAACAAAAACAGCAGCAATTACCTGTAAAACCGAAACAAATTCCTGCGGCTAAGAAGAAAGCAGCACAAAAGGAATCTTCATCAAGTAGTAGCTCAGATTCAAGTAGTGATGAGCAAATTAAGGTTTGAACACATGGAATCTCTCATAATTATCTGAATTTTAAACTAAATCCTTTCATTCCATTCAATTGAATCCTAAGAGTTCTTGAAGATTACTGATTTCTTTTTTTCAATCTTCAGATTTGGCTCTGCTTTGTGAACCTTATTGTTCATTCCGTAAACTGAAATGTAATATGGATGTTTGAACTGAATCTATAGCCGTTCAGTCTATTTAAAAAAGGGCATATCAGAGTATGGAGAGTAATGAAGAGTATTTCTCTAATATTTAAGCGATGCCCTAAATCAGAAGAGACACCGCTGTTCATTGAGTGGTATATATCAGAATAGATATACACCCACGAAACATTGCAGTGTTACATCCATAAGGCTGAATTTAACGTCTATAACCGGATATCAAGTTTGAAGGATTCAGAGATAAAGTTTCATTAGAGCGTAAAATTTTCATTAGTTCCACAGCACTGATTACAGTTGCTATTGAAATGCGCTGAATTTAAGAGAACTCTCCGAGATATTCGCCTTGAATTGGTAAATTGTTTTGCAGAAAAATGCGGTGAAAGATGCAAAAACCGTAGCCAAACCAAAAGTCGAGCAAAAAAAGAAGCCGACTGATAGTAGCAGTGAATCAAGCGATGGTAGTGATGAGCCTGTTCCAAAGGTTATTTAACAAATGATTCCGTTTTTGAGAAATATTTCGTCCGTTAATAGATTTCACGAAAGTTCATTGATAACATTTAGCAATAATAATAATAATTTTAGAAAGTAGAAACGGAAAAGAAGAAGGCTGTTGTCGCCAAGAAAGCAGCTCCGTCGTCAGACGATTCCTCGGAGAGCAGTTCGGATGATTCCGGAGTTGTAGCACCGAAGCAGAAAGATTCAGCCGTCGCCACCAAACCCGTCAAGACGGCGGCAGCTGAGTCCAAGAAGTCCTCGTCATCCACATCAGAAAGTTCGTCAGACAGCGATGAGAATAAGAATAAGAAAAAGAATGAGGCCAAGAGCAAACTTGACACGTTATTGAACGCGATGAAGAAAGAGACGAGCGCAAAAGTACAAAAGAAACAAGCAGCGTCTGATGACAGCAGCAGCAGCAGTAGTGATAGCAGCAGTTCGGAAAACGCAGCTGAGAAAACCAAGTCAAAGAGTACAACGGCAGCAACGAAGCCGTCGAGTGCTCTCAAGAAAGCAGTTGTAACAAGCGCCACTAAGAGTGCCGCTCAAAAGAGTTCGTCATCGTCCGAAGAAACGACAACTTCAGATGATGATGATGATGATACCAACAAAAAGGGAGATGCTAAAGTAAAAACCAAGAAAGCAGCAGCAATTTCGGCCCCCACAAAAGCGTCATCCAACAAGGAAACGCCTAAGAAAGAGGCACCGAGCAAGGTTGATGCGTTAATAAGCGCGATGAAGAAGGAAACGACAGCAAAAATACAGAAGAAACAAGCCTCATCGTCATCCTCTTCGAGCTCATCCTCCGACTCAGATAGTGATGTACCGAAGAAAACAACCACCAAAAAAGGAGGTGGCAATGAGCCACAAAAGCCAACCGGAAAACCAGAAGCGAAAAAGCAACCAATAGTGCAGAAATCAAGTGGTAAAGATGATGGTAGCAGCAGCACTAGTTCGGACTCCTCCTCAAGCGATAACGACGACAAACAAGCCACGACTCAAAAGAAACTTATTGATAAGCCAGCGATAACTACTCCAAAAAGTGTTCCACCAGTGAAAAAAGTTGTCAACAAGAAACAAAACGATTCCTCATCTTCATCGGATTCCTCATCAGATTCTGATGATGATCAAAGTAAAACTAAAACGAAATCTCCATCCACTGCTGCACAACAACAGAGCAAAGTCATCAGCAAAGCAAAATTGAATACGAAACAACAGCAGGCAAAAGAGTCGTCGTCATCGGATAGTTCTTCGGATAGTGGTGATGAGAAGGTGAAAAAAGCAAAAGTGGCTATCTCATCATCCTCATCAAAGCCAGCAGCTAAAAGCTCAGCAGCGACTACAAAGAACGTGAATGCTACGAAAAAGCAACAGAAGCACAGCGAAAGTAGCGACAGTGATTCGTCATCGAATGAAGAAAAGAAGGCGACTCCAAAGAAACATCAGCCAGCAGTGGTCTCGAAAGAGTCATCTTCTGAATCGTCGTCATCGAGCGACGAAGCACCATCGAATAAGGCTCAGAAGCAGACATCGAAGCCCCAGCAAATGCTCAAACAAACGCTAGAATCTTCGAAGCAAACAAGTGTGAAAAAGGGAGCGGAGGCTAAATTGAATGTGACTGGTGCAAATAAATCCTCGGAGAGCAGTAGTACTTCTTCGAGTGATTCAGATGAGGATGGCAAGAGCAAGAAGAAGACAGTGGTGGTGAATAAAGCAGCACAAGGCAAAAATGCAACTAGCGGTAAAATAAGTGATGATAAAAAGAGAAAGACAACTGCGGCCGCAGCTTCTAGTGGTAGTTCAGATGACAGTTCGTCATCGGATGATGCTGTTGCTAAAACGCCCAATAAATCTGCAAAATCAAATCAAGCAGCTCAGGTCAACGCCAAAAAACAGGTTCCAAGCACTGAAAATAAGCGCAAGAAAGAGTCATCCGACGAAGACAGTTCGGATGATAGCGAAGGTGAGGATGCAAGCAAACAGCAGTCAGTTAAGAAGGGCACAGTAACGAGCAAGCCGGTGAGTTCGTCCAAGAAACAAAAAGATTCATCAGATGAAGATAGTAGCAATAGCTCCTTATCATCAGATAGCAATGACGGAACTGCAAAGAAACGACAAGTCAAAGGTGATAAAAGCACGACGGCAAAACTCAATACTAAACATATCACACCATCAAAATCAGTGAATGCTTCCCTCAACAAAAGTCAAGCCAAAGCCAGTTCATCGGATGACAGCAGTTCCTCAGATGAGAATGATAAAGTGAAATCGCAGCAGAAAGTCACCGCATCAAAACCAATCAAAAATGGTGATCAGAAATCAAGCAATAAGAAGGCGAATGCTAAAGAAAGCAGCTCATCATCGGATGATAGCTCGGACGATAATCAGCCTACAACGAAAAGCGCTCAAAAGGAACCGAAACAGGGGATCGATGCTAAGAAGTAACTTATTTCGATTATTGTTAATTTAAGAGATAAACTGATAAACATCATTTATTTCGAGATATGATATGAAAATATGCTTGAGTCAATTGCGTGTATCATATAACCCAGTATTAGTCTCTATTTAATCCATTTAAGATGAGTCGAAAAGGTAAAATTGAGACAGTATTCGCATGTTCTTTGAACCGCACAATAGTGAATTTGAAAGCGCAACTGGGTTCATTGTTGGTATTATTTTAGTTTGATGAATGGTGGGAAGAAGCATCAAAATGGTTTTCAACACGAGTCACTCAATTCTAATGGCAATTCGCATGAAGAAAAGGTACCGATTCGGTTTTGAATTAAATTGTCTTCACGCAATCACCCCAGAAAAAATTACGAATGGGTGAAGAAGGAATTTGTCACAGAGCAATTTATCACTGGTTGTTTTATGTGCTCAGTTTGTTGGTCATTCACTGGAAGCTGACGATTATTCTGTGATTGAATTAACGTTTACGTTGATTTCATATTTTTGGTTTGTTTTTCTGTGATTGCGATGTGTATCTTCGAATCTTCAAGTAACTAATAAATTGCATTTTTTAGAATAAAGATGATGAAAATGATGAAAGCAGTTTCACACCAGGGTTAGTGATTAATATTATGATTGGTAGTGCAGCTAATTTCGACTGTTTGTTATCGTTGATGCATTTTGAAGTTTGAATTACTTCAGTAGTGTTTCGTTCTTTCTGATAGTCCACTGACTTTCTTTACTGTCGTTGTGCTGCAGAATACTAAAATTATTTTCCCTTCATTCGCATTTGAAATTTCAGTAAACACCCAATGAATGGTCAGAATGAAACAGCGAATAGTGGAAATAAGGTTAGAATTTTAAATCGCTCCACTTGTGTGGATGTAATGACATTGAGTCCATTGCAAGTATTATTTCGGTATTAAATTGCTGCAGTAAAACTTGAAATTTTGTTTCTATTCGCCGATGGAAACTTCGTTCAAAAGACTTCGTTAAAAATGCTAAAGGTGATTGTTTTTAGCGGAAATCGCATGAACCATTCAGAAGAGTACAACTCTCAAAAGATCAACTCGATCAGAAATTCAGAGACAATTCATTTAAAGGGGTTAGTTTTTTTTTGAAGTTTAGTTTGATATGTTATTAGATCGGAAAGAGTTGTTAGTCATTTTGAGGAAAATGTTATGTCGAATATTTCAGTGAAAATGCAGGAGTACATTATGTGAGGCAGCAAAACTGTTACATGTGAACGAAGTTTAGGAATTCGGCATTGATTGAAGCACTTGATTGACGTAAAGTAACGTAGTTTGAAGCATTGATGTTTGCTAAAGATTTAAGATTTAAAAAAATTTTATAAAAATCTAAAAAAAGATGTATTAGTATTATTATTATGGCACGATTTGAAATATAGTTCTAATATATAATAAGAGTGTTGATAATGATATTACAGATTATAATAATAATGGCACTAATGATGAATATGTTAAGGAATACGATCAGTGGGGCAGAAAGGCATACCAAGACTTTAGTAAGGTGCAAGGTAAAGGATATAGACATGAAAAGACGAAAAAGAAACGTGGCAGTTACGGTGGTGGTCCCATAAATACGTCGGTCAATTCGATTAAGTTCGATGACAGTGACTAAATGTTGCAGTTGGCATTCATCAGAATCTGTTTTAATGTGTTCTCAATTTTGTTTTTTGAATTATTTTGTTCTCAGTTTCATTCAAATCGTTTAACTGACAAATTTCTATCTGTTCAAGTTGATTTGATTATTCATTATGAGATGTTACAATCGTTGATTAATTATTTGCGAATTATTTAATCGGTTCGCTTGAATTAGTTGTAAGTTGTTTTGTTGTTATTCTGAATGCTGCATATATCATACTGTACAACCCAGATGTATCGCACATACTCCAGTTCGGTTCCATACCCACCCTCAGGTTTATTCCAGATTCTTACGCTCTATATCCTTCCCTCCCTCCCCCATCTCAATTCTGTCCCCACCGTCGAATTTTCCCTCTCCCCCACCTTCTTCTATACTTCCTTCACTCTCCTGATCGGACGGCCTCTGAGTGGCAAAACCATCTGGGATGTATGTTAGAGGTTATACGGTTATTTATTTTTCTGTATGTTCCTTCAGATGTTTATTGGACCCAATCTGTTTGCTTTTTACTTGGTCCAATCCTTTCGGTCACATCCAAAAATTATTATCGTTGTATCTTTCATGATTGTTATCGTTCTAAGTTATGAGTTGATTGAATAGTCACTGTAATTTACAGTGAACGATATTATTGAAAGTGATTTGTTGTGATAGTGGTGAAATTATTTGATTTTTGAATAGGGAAATGCAAATGATAATATAAGTCTTTACACTGAGGAATGGCATTTTGTGGTGTTCATTTTTGTGCATCGTTATAGAGAGCTGATTTGATGACTTTTTGTCTGTTTGGTTGTGTTGAAGTTTGGAAATTGTGGAATGGCAGTGGATTACTTAATTATTATTGATTTATCGTGAATAGTTGAAGAGGCATTTGATAATATTATTCGTTTCGAATTGATCATTCAGCGATGATTATGCACCTTAAATGTTCAATTCTAGGCATCATTGTTGAACTGACATTCATTCCATCATCGAAATTTACGGCATTTTCAATTGACAACATTTTCGGGATTTTTTTGCAATGGCAATTATATTATCTTAAATGAATTTGGACGATTCAAAATTTAAAGTTTTTCATTGTTGAGAATTCTATCGAATGGCTGAATGCTGAATGAATGAATTCGTGTTGTGGTTGTTATTGTTATTGAGTTTATTATAGTGTTCGTTGTTTTGTGTGAGATGATGAGGAGTACTGTTTGGGTTGTTGAAGACTGTGTATGAATAGAAAATGATTGCCGTTGAATTATACGCGTTTTATGTGCTGCTTACGTTAATGATTTTAGCATGAATTGCTTTGAATCACTGTTAAAGTTGTTTGATGCGTTATGAGATTTGTTGTTGTTGTTAGTTGGAAGGTTTTATTCATTTATCAAATTCTATCACTGATTTGTTGACGTTTCAATAAAGTTTATTCTTCTTTTTGAATGTTCTTTCAAAATCATTTCTCATTTCATTGGTTTCACTCTTCGCAATGTTCTGATATTTGTTATGTGATGGATGGATGGATGGTTGGTTGGACTCATCGTTTTAGCATTGCTTTCATCGAATTCTAAATGATTGTTTCAATCACACTAATGATCATCAATGGATTAGTATGAAGTTAATAATCTAGCGAGTATTTGACCGAAATTTGTGATTTGTGAGTTGTTTAGTGGAAGTGGATTAGTTTTTGTTTGTTTAGGAAATGCGAAAAAGATGCAGCAGTTGGTAGTTGAAATGTTTTATTGGCAATCAAAAAATTGTCATCCGTTTGAATAAAGATTGAAAACTCGTTCGTTGAGGAATAATAAACTGTAGTTTCATTTTTCATTTTTCTTATTCGTGTATTTAGGGTGGTTATTTTGATGATTTTACGTTCATTGATTATTGGTTACGTTTCAGTAAGTTATTGGTTGTTTTTAATCGTGAATATGGGGAAAGTTAAAGTTGAAATGAATGGCGATGAGAATGAGAAAGTGACAGGTGATGCTGATAAAAGCTTGGATAAAAGCTTGGCAGAACCAACGACAGAAAAGGTTGCGTTTGATTGAATTCTGAAATGAGGTGTGCTTGAAGAACGGGTATGAATGAGGCGAGAATGCGTTCAATGCGTGCGTATAATGTTGAATTGCAATGAGGTGTTTGACGTTCTCCATCAAAAACTTTCGGGTAAGGAAGGAGGAGAGGGAGAGTAGGGAGACTCGAATGGTGTTTTCACCAAAAATTCTTCTTTGCATCATCGGATCATGGAGCTCATAATGCAATCTCACTCTGCAGTCCCACCGAACGTCAGCAATAGGTGTCTGCTGAGTGCTAGTTATGTTCTTTCGTTATGCGGTTATACAGAGCACGTGTAAACGGTAATACAAACCGGCGACCATCAGCATACAATTGAGCAGTTATAATCTGATGACCATGTTGATGCAGTAAAGTGTCAGCTCTTGTGAATAGAAGTGCATTTATTAATCGTTAGAATTCGATCTGTGAAGAAAACTTTTGTTGTATTATCGTTTCCATAAGATATCGTAAAAGGATTAATTTTTGTATCGCTTCAGGAAGAATACGACCAACTCTGTACCGTGGTCAACAAAATCGCTCATCCACTTGCCTCACGGAAACTAGCGAAAAAAATTTACAAACTCATTAAAAAGGTTGTCGATCCGAACTTGGCGATTATTTTCCATTGATAGATACATTCTTGAAACTGGAAATTTCCATCCGTCTGAAAGTTCTGTTGCACCTTTGGATAGATACGCCAAAACAGTAATTAATAATAGGACGACTAGTAGAGAATTAAGATCAACGAAAAAGAAAACGAATTAGTTGAGGTCTTTTCAAAGTGCTGTTAATGTAATTCGATAAAGCGACTAAATATGCCGTACATTTTAATTCGTCAGGCATCACAAGAAAAGAACTATCTGAGACAAGGAATAAAAGACGTTCATAAGGCGATTCGCCGCAATGAAAAGGGCATCGTCATTCTCGCAGGTACTACTTGATACCATTCTATTATCTCTCTACGACAGTTCAGATGTGATCAGTGATAATGAACATCTTGTTCAGAGCATTCTGTGATCGGTGATAATCCAAATGATCATTGGAACTTTCTATACTGATTTGAATTGTAACGGTGAATGTGGTTCAAATTTCAATGAGTGATTATTTTTTGAACTATTTCAATAGGTTACTGGAAATATTATTACTGCTAATGGATTATTATGATGATAAGTTTTGTTTGAATAGGTGATGTGAGCCCGTTGGACATCTACTCACATATGCCAGCGTTGTGTGAAGCGAAAGATTTGTTGTACGTCTTTACACCGTCGCGCAAACATCTCGGCTTAGCGACAGGTTCGTCGATTTATTTTGTCAAGTAACGTGGTGTTCTTTGGGAGAGTGTTCTTGTTGTACTCATTTAAGAGTAGACATTTCATTCTTTAAAATTTCATTCTCCATTCGTTTATCTGTTCGGCTCGTCAACAAGTGTTACCAATGACTGCACTTGAAAAGTCCCTCCGAATACAGAATTTTCCAAAATTATTTCTAAGAACCTGAGCAGTTGCTTTTATCGTCTGCATCGGCTCTGTCATTTTGCCGATTCAATCTTTTCATCTCATTTTTTGGTTAGACTCGAGCCTTCCCAAGTTTCATTACACTGTCACACTCCTCTAACGACCATCACTTATTACCTATAATTTTCTGTTCGGCCATGCATTATTTGCTAGCCTGGAATGATTCTCAGTAGCGAGCGTTAGCAGTTGATTTGAAGAATGCAAATGCAAACCATCATCAGTTCAGCTGAGGATTTGTTGATGTGAAGCAAGTTTACGAAACGTATTCTCAAGTTTTATTATTATTATTATTCCATTTCAGGACACAAAAGATCAGTGATCTTATTGCTGCTGAGAAAACACGACAATTATGCAGCGTTGTACGATAACGTTTCTGAGTTGGTGAACGCACTTACACCCGACAATTGAAACGTTCTCATTGATTATACGTATTGATTACTGCATTGAATGATTGCTTTTTCGTTTAGTATTATGACCGTTCATAGCAATAACTGATTCATTCCATGCATTCCTTTCTGACGTTTAGTGTTTTCGAGAGAGAGAATTGATTTTGAAAGTATGAATTCAGTGATGATGGATTGTGGACGTGCTTTGTAGAGCGTTGCTAGTTCTCTCTGAATATTCCACCGCATTACCTCAATTTTTACTTCTGCGCAAATTATCGACAATTCAGTTGAAATCAGTCATTGAATATGTTGTCTTCAGATGAGTTGTTGAACTCTTTCCACCTGAACGCGATCATTAACAGCATTATTTGATGACCAGTTTTATTCATTTCTCTTCACCAATCTCCTCTTTGCGACGATGATTCTCATCAGCATTCGTTTGTTTTTGTGGTCTTTTAAGTAGATTTCTTGTAAATATTTTGAACGAATCGTAGAATAGTAACGTTGTTGCAGTGGTCTGATACACTTTTATTCAATGACATCCTTTTATAATTATCGAACATTCTCAACTCGTTGGTTTTCCTGTTTCGTTTTAATAATTTTTAGTGAAAGTTTATAATAGTACTGAAATTGAAAATGTTCAAAAAGTTCAAATTTGAAAGTGGTAAATTAGAGTTGGCGTACTTCTTCGAGCTGAGCGTCGTTATATCGTTGTTTAACGTTTGCACATCTTAAGCCATCACCGTAAAATGCAACAGATTTGAATACTGCGAAAGTGTGTGACCACTTCATTTTTCAAATAAACTTCTATTGTTGAGATGCTGTTATGATTATTATCGTTGTTGAGTTATTATTGTCTTTATATATTTATGCTGTTTATGAAAGTATTGTTTTGTCGTTGTTGTTGTTGTTATTGTTGTTGCTTACTCGTTCATTCTTTTTTACGTAAAAATATTGAAAGAATCGTGCATTCCGATCTGAAAGCAACACTCAAACATACTGCTTTACTTGAATCATTTAATCAACAACTTTCTTTCAAACGTTCCTTAAGAATTTGCATCGGATGTGAGTTTTCCACAATCTCTGAGAAGAAATTCTCTGATAACTTCCAACGCCACTTAAGTGCTGATGATTCAGATTGAGATGGCGACCAGTTTCAAGCCAACGTGTAAATGAACTTTTACGTTTATAAAAGAGACGTAGCAATGATTCACACCCTCGTGCTTGCGTGAATTAAATTGCTCAAGTGTCTGACATGAGCTATACCCCGGCATTTGGGCACTATCCGTTGCACATAAACTGTTTTGATAGCAGGCAATTTGCGCAACAGCGCTATTTGAAAAACTGACTTGATGTAGAGCAAGCTTCAGGATACGAGTAGAATCCGATTAGGTGAAGAGCTAAAATGATGCTGAAGAACTTGAGAATATAGGTGGTTTGAAAATGAAACTGCTGATAGCTTCGTTGTATTGTACTGACTGGTCAACATCCTGATCATATATAGAATCCATTGAAGTAGTATGCATAAACTGAGGTGTGATATTATACAGAAGACGTTTAGATGATATATAATCAGTAACAAAATAAGTGAATTCTATGCTGGATTACCTGGATTGGCCAGGCTGTCGACGGTTTCTAACGTTGTTGGTCACAATGCTCGCGTTTCCGTGCGCATTGTTTTAGCCTCAATTTACGCCGTCACCCCGCTGGCTAGGCGAGCAGGCCAACCGAACACAACCGAGTAATTAATTAGTTGACGTGAACATTTTGCATAATTAATCGTAGCCAAATACCAATTCAATAAATAATCATTACTCAAGTAAAATAAATTCCGCCGATCGCTCACTAAATTCTATGCTACACATCCTAAATAACAGTGAAAGGAGCATAAGTCCGCCACGAAAATCGTCCAGTGAAAGGGCTGGTTGCAATTGCTGAATATGTAATGTACAGAAAGAGACAGGCCTTAGCCATAGCACATTAAGATAAGATTCATCACGGAAAACTGGCGAGAACCAGTGTAGTAGTTTTAGCGGTAGGAAGCTGTCTGGGCTCGACGAAGAAAGACGAAAGGAATAAGAAGTTGCATTCAGATGTTGTTGCCTGTGGATGCGCCTCGAATGTCCTGGCTAAAAGAAAGGTCATTACGATATGATAAAGATGTGAAAATCGCCTCGAAACGCATAAGAAAGACAATCAAAATTTTGAACACCTAAACCAGTCCTGTTACAAATTCAATGTTAATATTCACTTAATCACTGCTCTTATCATCTGTTATCACAAAACTGTTATCGCAAATATTATATCGTTATTATTATCACCAATGTTACATGGATCATTAATTGTTCAATAATTATTACCATCACCAAATTTTTGTAATCACTATCAGCGGCTTAATTCTTATTAAGAAGTAATAAAATTCTCCCTGACACATCGTCATCAATTTATTCATCCACCTCCAATCCGTCTACTTCAAGGTTGCTGTATATCGGGTCGTCATGTTAACAACACTTTGAAACGGCCCTGAAACGTGGACCCTATATCGGAACCATATCAAAAAGCTCGTCCAGTCCCAGATGTGGTGCTACTTACACGTAAGATGGGGCAATTGTTAAGTAGCAAAACAAGACGAGAAATATTGAGCTGTTGAAGAGATGCAAAGTGAGGGCAAAGTCTGTCGCCTCGACATAATTATGGACTTTAAGGCCATTTTAAAGGTGTGCCGATTTGCCGAATTGAGAAGAAATGGTGCTGTGCATAGCAGGCCACTCTGGAGGAAAGTACGTCGAGGCGGCGGGTTTGCGCACTTCAACGGAGGCCATATTCGTGTGCTGTCGCGGCGACCTTTACTGGGTCAAATTGGATACGTTTCGAGCAAAAAGTTTGTTTGTGATCGATGCAGCAAGACGTGCGTGCCTATGTTGAATCGCACTAAAATTGCGTACATCGAGTGGTAACGACTCGATGGCTCATTGCATTCACGGCCGCTACTCTATTCCTTATAACTGCGACACGAGTGGTAGGTGTGACGAAGGGCAGTTATAATCGCTATCACAGCATCTTGATAATCATAAATTCTGCTCTAGCTTCAAAATCGATTCAGTTCGATTGAAACTAATGAAAGCACTCACAAATGAACATCATCCCATATTCTTTATTCCTAACCCATCCATCAATCGTCGTCATCATAACAACAATTCTTTCTCAATTCAATTCAGTTGCCCTAAAGCATATTCAAGATTTCGTCTGAATTAAGAGTAATATTTCAGTAGAAACCATTGAATGTTCTCTTCTCGGATAGTTAACTATTCTGCTGAAATTGTCAAGTTCACAGATATTTTCTCCAACAATTATTGAGTTCGCAAATACAAAATGATATAAAAACGATTGAAACACTCACAATCAGTAAGAGAACATTACGCGAACAATGGCTTCAGCATTCAAAAAGCCAATAACGTGAATAAACCTGATGCAGATTCTCTGTTCCATAGACTTCTACATGGTCATAAATCAGCGTCAGAAAAGAGGATTGAATTAATTGTATTGAAAATCTATTGGTTCAGTGCGAAAATTTTTTTGAAGATTTAAAACATAATTGATTGAAAATCATTAGCGATCATTCAATAAGAAGCATCAATTAACACGATCGTGAGGTATCTAACATGAAAAAATGCATAGACCCAAAGCGCAAGGAAAATGAATTGAACCTGGTGAGAATGTGAATCGAAACAATAGATGCATTGAAGTGCTAATAGCGAACTTAGGCTTAAGGCTTAGAACTCTGGGCTATGCATAGAGCTTTAGGCATAGGCTTTGAGAGCTATGAAGGCATAGGACTTAGATGCTTGGGCTATAGGCGCGTGGTTAGGCGTGTAGGCTTGAGGCGTTAATGCTTGAGGCTTGAGACTTAGTGCTTAGGCTGTAGGCTTAGGCTTAGAGCTTAGGCTTAGGCTTAGGCTTAGGCTTAGGCTTAGGCTTAGGCTTGGGCTTAGGCTTAGGCTTGAGGCTTAGGCTTGGGCTTAGGGCTTAGGCTTGAGGCTTAGGCTTAGGCTTAGGCTTGGGCTTAGGCTTAGGCTTAGGCTTAGGCTTAGGCTTAGGCTTAGGCTTAGGCTTAGGCTTAGGCTTAGGCTTAGGCTTAGGCTTAGGCTTGGGCTTAGGCTTAGGCTTAGGCTTAGGCTTAGGCTTAGGCTTAGGCTTAGGCTTAGGCTTAGGCTTAGGCTTAGGCTTAGGCTTAGGCTTAGGCTTAGGCTTAGGCTTAGGCTTAGGCTTAGGCTTAGGCTTAGGCTTAGGCTTAGGCTTAGGCTTAGGCTTAGGCTTAGGCTTAGGCTTAGGCTTAGGCTTGGGCTTAGGCTTAGGCTTAGGCTTAGGCTTAGGCTTAGGCTTAGGCTTAGGCTTAGGCTTAGGCTTAGGCTTAGGCTTAGGCTTAGGCTTAGGCTTAGGCTTGGGCTTAGGCTTAGGCTTAGGCTTAGGCTTAGGCTTGGGCTTAGGCTTAGGCTTAGGCTTGGGCTTAGGCTTAGGCTTAGGCTTAGGCTTAGGCTTGGGCTTAGGCTTAGGCTTAGGCTTGGGCTTGGGCTTAGGCTTGGGCTTGGGCTTGGGCTTGGGCTTGGGCTTAGGCTTAGGCTTGGGCTTGGGCTTGGGCTTAGGCTTGGGCTTAGGCTTAGGCTTAGGCTTGGGCTTAGGCTTAGGCTTAGGCTTGGGCTTAGGCTTGGGCTTAGGCTTAGGCTTGGGCTTGGGCTTAGGCTTGGGCTTAGGCTTAGGCTTAGGCTTGGGCTTAGGCTTAGGCTTGGGCTTAGGCTTAGGCTTGGGCTTAGGCTTAGGCTTAGGCTTAGGCTTAGGCTTAGGCTTAGGCTTAGGCTTAGGCTTAGGCTTAGGCTTAGGCTTAGGCTTAGGCTTAGGCTTAGGCTTAGGCTTAGGCTTAGGCTTAGGCTTAGGCTTAGGCTTAGGCTTGGGCTTAGGCTTAGGCTTAGGCTTAGGCTTAGGCTTGGGCTTAGGCTTAGGCTTAGGCTTAGGCTTGGGCTTGGGCTTAGGCTTGGGCTTGGGCTTAGGCTTAGGCTTAGGCTTAGGCTTAGGCTTAGGCTTAGGCTTGGGCTTGGGCTTAGGCTTGGGCTTGGGCTTGGGCTTAGGCTTAGGCTTGGGCTTGGGCTTGGGCTTAGGCTTGGGCTTAGGCTTGGGCTTGGGCTTGGGCTTGGGCTTAGGCTTAGGCTTGGGCTTGGGCTTGGGCTTAGGCTTAGGCTTGGGCTTAGGCTTAGGCTTAGGCTTGGGCTTAGGCTTGGGCTTGGGCTTAGGCTTAGGCTTAGGCTTAGGCTTAGGCTTAGGCTTAGGCTTAGGCTTGGGCTTAGGCTTAGGCTTAGGCTTAGGCTTAGGCTTAGGCTTAGGCTTAGGCTTAGGCTTAGGCTTAGGCTTGGGCTTAGGCTTAGGCTTAGGCTTAGGCTTAGGCTTAGGCTTAGGCTTAGGCTTAGGCTTAGGCTTAGGCTTAGGCTTAGGCTTAGGCTTAGGCTTAGGCTTAGGCTTAGGCTTAGGCTTAGGCTTAGGCTTAGGCTTAGGCTTGGGCTTAGGCTTAGGCTTAGGCTTAGGCTTAGGCTTAGGCTTAGGCTTGGGCTTAGGCTTAGGCTTGGGCTTAGGCTTGGGCTTGGGCTTGGGCTTGGGCTTGGGCTTGGGCTTGGGCTTGGGCTTAGGCTTGAGCAGGCTTGGGCTTGGGCTTGGGCTTGGGCTTAGGCTTGGGCTTGGGCTTGGGCTTGGGCTTGGGCTTGGGCTTAGGCTTGGGCTTAGGCTTGGGCTTGGGCTTGGGCTTGGGCTTGGGCTTGGGCTTGGGCTTAGGCTTGGGCTTAGGCTTGGGCTTGGGCTTAGGCTTGGGCTTAGGCTTAGGCTTGGGCTTAGGCTTAGGCTTAGGCTTGGGCTTAGGCTTGGGCTTAGGCTTAGGCTTAGGCTTAGGCTTAGGCTTAGGCTTAGGCTTGGGCTTAGGCTTAGGCTTAGGCTTAGGCTTAGGCTTAGGCTTAGGCTTGGGCTTAGGCTTAGGCTTAGGCTTAGGCTTAGGCTTAGGCTTAGGCTTAGGCTTAGGCTTAGGCTTAGGCTTAGGCTTAGGCTTAGGCTTGGGCTTAGGCTTAGGCTTGGGCTTAGGCTTAGGCTTGGGCTTAGGCTTAGGCTTAGGCTTAGGCTTAGGCTTAGGCTTAGGCTTAGGCTTGGGCTTAGGCTTAGGCTTAGGCTTAGGCTTAGGCTTGGGCTTGGGCTTGGGCTTAGGCTTGGGCTTGGGCTTGGGCTTGGGCTTAGGCTTAGGCTTGGGCTTAGGCTTGGGCTTGGGCTTAGGCTTGGGCTTGGGCTTGGGCTTAGGCTTGGGCTTGGGCTTGGGCTTAGGCTTGGGCTTAGGCTTAGGC
>JAPYMA010001978.1:0-38361 GCA_035041965.1 Anisakis pegreffii
ACTTGAATCTGATACTCGAAAGGAATTTCTGCTCAAAACACGCAGATCAACTCCCGTTTTTGAGACCTTTCAGTGATAGAACAACAAGTTAATCTTGCCTCGTGGAGCAACTTGGCTGCGCCTCGGCCATCTCGGGTGGTGATCTGCTGAAACGATGGAATCAGATAATACTTCAACACATCCCAATGCACTTTCATCACTTATTCAGAGATGAATTCAAGCGGGATGCTACATAAATGTGAACGGTGATCATGTAAATGAGTGCGTATTTCAAATGAAAATCACAGAACTAAACCAACGATCAGCGCATATTGCAATCACAAAAACAAATTGATTTCATTCACCTTGTGATTCGGCGGCCGTAATACTGACACAGAGCAATTGAGTTCCGAAGATCAACACGACGAATGAGGGGAGAATCATTTTAGAAATCCTCAATTAAATTTCATTTATGCTTTCATTCGTTTGTGACAGACGCATAATCTTATCTGTCTGTAATTCTCCTATGAATGCTGCAAAGATAACTCGAAAGGATGAAAAAGAAACAATATTCGAAAGAAAAAGTCAAAAACTTGACTAGAAGTGGAGATGTCCGACTGAATTTGTCTCAAATATTTCACATCGACCATGTGGAAAAATTAAATGAGAGCTGAAAGAACTGGGAAAGCTGACGATCCGAACGAACCGTATGACAAGTGAATGCGCTCTCTACCACTGTATCGTTTGGAAGTTCGATACGGTACGGCATTTTGTGCGTTCATTTTATGGTTTTTCACTGATTTGTTGTGCAAAATTAACATGTAATCCATATATCGAAATCCATAATCCATATTGTACTTGATAGATGATTGTGACCACTGATTATTCAGTACTGATCCTAAATTGTATGCAGTTTGAACAGCTAAAGTGCACATGGTTAAATTTTTGTGCGTTTATGCACACTGACATTCATATAGTAAAACTTGTGTGTGCTGGGCGAGGGTCGAAATACCGAGTAAGGTTTATTGCGGATATTCACGATCGGCGGATATATGAGAATATACGATAGATGAAAATATACAATATGAAGATGCCACAGTCAGTGGCTGCAATGAATTTTATAATATTAGTTAACAGTAGCAAATCACCAATTACCAACGACGGCTTCACTGGCCGCTTACGATACCACTTCGTTGGCTTTGCAAATGACTACTGAATACAACAATTTTGTAATCAGACCGATGATGTGATCTGACTGATCCCAAAAAGCTTTTCATTTTTATATCCGACGTACTCTCGACATGATTCATTGTGTCTCTGTTTCATGAACATTCAATCACTGATTGTAGATCAATCAACAATCAGCCCTGAATGAACACAATCTATCGGTGTTGATAGAGCAATGTTGAACTGTACGACTGAAATTGTACATGCCCACAATAGTTGCATTTAAGGCGCAGGTGTTGACTAGAAGATTTTTTAGAAGGAATATAAAATTTTTTATGGCACGATATTTTGCAGGTGGTTCATTTGACAGTTTGGTGTTGATTTGATATGCGAAATTTAAGACAAATCCATATTTGGACACCCATATTGTGCATTTAAAATAGTTGCAAATTGTATTTGACAACCGTAACGAATGACATTTGCGTAATTGATTCTGCACGTTTTTTATCCCAAAACCACAAGTGCTCATGTATTTTGAACAGCTAAAGTACACGCGATCACATGCAAAAAGCGAATCAGATTAAAAATCTTGCAAACTGTTTGATAGTTGGTACACTTTTAGTGCGGTTTGTGTGCACTGACATTCGGATTTGATGAGACACATCTAAAATCATTTTTATCTCTTTGATAAATGCTCTTTGATTTGATCAATTATGAGAATGTGAAATGAATGTGGAAAATGTAAATGAGAACCTGAATCAGATCCTATCGCGATTGTCCATCGGAACCAATGATATCGTCCAGTAATTCTTCACAAATCGAAGAAACTCATCGGGAAATTGTCCACAAATATGAATAATTTACGCAGAACTCCTTCCTAAACTCGCCACAGCCCATTTCCTCTCCATTACGATCAGTCAAAACACGACATATACTCACTCTTACGGTCACTTCACCATACAGTTGTTAAAAACGAAGTTAAACTCAATTCGATGCAAACATTCATTCAAACAAACACACAAAACGACAGTGTTTTACACAATAAATCAGCAATCACAAAACTTTCGGAAGCACAATCTCGACAGAACGTTACTGAATCTTTCACAGTATATACGATCATCGCGATCTAATCGAATGATCCCATCCGATTAGATTTACAATGAAACAATTAATGAATGGTATGCAACGCAGGCAAACTCATTTTAATCAAATCAAAACCCAAATTGTTCGTGAGAATTTGTAGCAGATAGCGAAGATTCGCGACTTGAACCGAAGAAAGCTTAAGAATAGGATGGTCGTTTTGGTAAGTGTTCAAACCTGAACACTATTGCAATACGACAGATTACTTTAAGTGGGTCTTTTCTTGCAGACGACTCCATCGGGCATTTGCTGTGCGTTGTCACATCCCACATCATCCCAGATACCCGTATTGTATTTAGCATAGACAACAATACAGGTCACATTACTTACCACAACAGCCATTCGGTTGAGTATGCAACCAATTGAAAAACTTCACCGGTTCATCAGTAGGCCATTTCCAACCGTTTTTCTGGTCACCGTCATCAGAAGTCTTCTTTGCGCCAATCCAATACGATTGTAGTCCACTCTCCTTTGCTAGCGCTTAAATTTACCCTTTCTTATTCAATATATCACTCATTTACACATCAAATCCGTGTCCATTTTGATTGAAACTTCACAAATAAACAAAACTCTGAGAACTCATCACAAAATCAGAGTCTAAATTCAATTTACTTCATCACTCGATTCGAATGTTCACAACCAAAATCGTCCAATCCCTCTCAGAATGTTCACCAACCGCAAGCAAATACCAAACCAACTCTACGATATCCTCATCAAATCCAATCAAAAACACATCCAAAACCCCTTACAATTCACCCATGACCTCTCATCTTTAGATATCCACGGATCGCTCTGATTGAACCAAACCACTTTCGAACCATTCTCACACGACTTCACCGCTTGTGAAAAATTGAATCGTCCACTAACAAAACGATAGCAATAATTAGCTTCTCTATAATAATGCCAGCCTTTCTCGCATATTTGGTCTGCAATTATTTTTCGTCAAATGATCTCCTATCGGTAAGCATCCGGCTGAATCTCTCTAAAGGTGATCCTCAGAGTTCTACCCTTAACGATAGATATATTCACTCACCTTCGGGTATACAAATTCTTCCGTCCTTGCACACATAACCTTCCTCTGGACATTCGCCCTTTCTGTTACAATCTTAAGACAAATAAGTGAATAATATTCACATTTTTCAACACAATTCAATGCACATTTCAATAGTCATTTCAAGTGAAACTCGACCAAAATGGTACATAATTGTATAATTGTAATGATATAAATGTAAAAATTTTCAATGGCCACCGCAGAAACTGAATCAGTGATCACTAAAAGCAACTTGAATCTGATACTCGAAAGGAATTTCTGCTCAAAACACGCAGATCAACTCCCGTTTTTGAGACCTTTCAGTGATAGAACAACAAGTTAATCTTGCCTAGTGGAGCAACTTGGCTGCGCCTCGGCCATCTCGGGTGGCGATCTGCTGAAACGATGGAATCAGATAATACTTCAACACATCCCAATGCACTTTCATCACTTATTCAGAGATGAATTCAAGCGGGATGCTACATAAATGTGAACGGTGATCATGTAAATGAGTGTGTATTTCAAATGAAAATCACAGAACTAAACCAACGATCAGCGCATATTGAAATCACAAAAATAAATTGATTTCATTCACCTTGTGATTCGGCGGCCGTAATACTAACACAGAGCAATTGAGTTGCGAAGATCAACACGACGAATGAGGGGAGAATCATTTTGCAAAGTCGAGTCACTGAGCTTCACTCCAACTCTTCGCTTACTCCTGTATTCATTCACAATCAGTACACACAGAATTTCATCTCTAATCTCTAAATGCCTTCAAAAATCTTACAAAGAAATACGAAAAAATGGCACAAAACCGAAACTTATCTATACAAAAGCCAATAATCTCTAATATAGTCAAATGAAAGATTCAATTGCTGCCTCTGGAAAAGTGACACTCCGGAGAAATTGAATGAAAATTGAAAGAGCCAAAAAAGGGTGACGATTCGCGACCTGTCTGACGAGTGAATGCTCTCTCTACCACTGTATCGTTTGGAAGTTCGATACGGTACGGCATTTTGTATGTTTATTTTATGGTTTTTCACTGATTTGTTTGCAAAATTGAAATCTAATCCATATTCCATATTGTACTTGATATGTGATCATGAATGATAAATCACTGATTGTTCAATACTGACCCTAAATTGCACGTATTTTGAACAGCTAAAGTGCAATAGTCGAATTTTTTAATGCGTTTATGCACACTGACATTCGTAGTTGATGACTAACCTAAAATTATTTTCATCTCGCAAACGGTGGTCTGTGTTCTGGGGCCAATTATGACCTTGTGAAACTGAATGTGGATGTGAATCAGAAGCTGAATCAGATCGCATCACGATGATCCATCGATCGCATCACGATGATCCATCCACACATCGAAGAAACTCATCGATAAATCGTCTCGAAACATAATGAATTCCCGCAGAACTTCTTTCTAAACTCGCCGAAACTTATCTACGCAAAGGTTTTTTTCCACTCCATTACGACCAGTCAAAACACGACAAATGCTTACTCTTACAGTCATTTTACTATATAATTGTTAAATTGTTGTGGTTAAACGAAGTCAAGTTCAATTGGATGCAAGTATTTAAACAAGAAGCACACTAAACAACAGTATCAGAATCAGCAATCACAGAAACAATCACAATCACCCAATTTTGCAGGATAAATGAGCAATCACAAAACTCTCCATGCACATTCCTGAAAGAAACTATCATAATCATACGAATATCGCAACCAGATTTAACGATCCCATCCAACTTCGAATGAAAGAATCAATCAATGCTATGCAATGTAAGCAAACTAACTGAAAGCAAATCGTAAATCAAATCGTTTCTGACATCAATCAAAAAATAGAGCCGCATTAGATTAGATTCCAAATTGCAGCTTGTACGAATGTCTGAACTTGAAACGTATGACTTAAATTGAACAAAGCTTGAGACTATGATAGCCATCGAATCGTTTTACTCTTCAGGTCTAAACATCTGTTTAGAAGGCCTTAAGCTGCCTCCTTGTTGCAGACGAATCCCTGGGGATTTCACCAGATTCGCTCACATCCCGCATCATCCCACAAACCCGACGAACCCTTGTGATTGACCACAATACACATTCTGCTGACTTCGACGGCAGTTGATGAATTGTATCGGTTCACCATTAGATCATATCCATCCCACATATCGATCACCTCCCGCAAACATCTCTCTCGCTCCAATCCAGTACGTCTGCATTCCACCGGATGTTGCAATCACTTCGAATTACCCTCTTCATTCAATACATCACTCATTCACACACCAAATCCATACCCAATTCCACAAACAAACTAAATTCGTCTCAAATCAATCACCAAATCAGAGTCTCAAATCAATTCATTTCTCTCGATTTGAATGTTCGCAACCAAAATCGTTCAATCCCCTCAAATCTCCACACACTCCACTCAAATACCAAACCAACTCTACGATATCCCCCCAAATCCCCCAAAATACATCTAACCACTCACTATTCACCCACACCATCTCGTTCTGAAACGCCATAAAACTGCTCTGATTCAACCAAACCAATTTCGAATCCGCCAACTTACAATAACTCATCGCTTGTGTGTACGTGTACGATCCGATACCAACAAAATAGCAATAGCCGTTATTTTTGCTATATCTCCAGCCTGAGCCACAATCTAAATCTTCACAACAAATCAATTACCACACCAACGATCATACTGATATGGTGATAACTATGCTGAACACGAAATAAAACATTCAGACCAGGCTATCAGTGAGACTAAAATCCACATTTCAAGCCCACAGTGTCTGCAAATGGAAAACTGAAGCCGGAAACCAAGACATCCAGTAGAGTTCTCTCATCCTGCGAATCATCCTTGCACACAAAACCCTCTTCCGGACATTCCCCGTTTCTGTTACAATTTGAAGACAAATAATTCAACAATATTCATACTCTTCAACAGAATTCAACGGTCATTTCAAATGAAATTCAACCAAAATGTTACAAAATTCTACAACAATGACATAAGAGCGTGAACTTCAATGACGATCACAAAATCTGAACCAATAATCAACTAAAGACAACTCGCATCAGATGCTTCAAAGGAATTTCTGCTCGAAACACACCGATCATCTCCAGTTCTTGAGATCTTCCATTGATAAAACAACAAATCAATCGTACCTGCTGCAGCAACTGGGCTGGGTCTGGTGGAA
The DNA here is from genome assembly GCA_035041965.1 of Anisakis pegreffii. Taxonomy (NCBI): domain Eukaryota; kingdom Metazoa; phylum Nematoda; class Chromadorea; order Rhabditida; family Anisakidae; genus Anisakis; species Anisakis pegreffii. Next base: position 6,526 of record JAPYMA010001978.1, read on the forward strand.
CGATCTGCTGAAACGGTACGCAATAGTAAAACTTGCGTGTGCTGGGCTCTACCTCTGAGCTGCCACGGAGATCGTTCAGTCTCCGCTGAGTGAAGGAAAGTTTTGCTTGAAACCGAGTGGTGTACCAATATCATTAATGTTGTGAGCCTGAACCAGGCTATGATCCGGCTTGTATCTATTTGTTGTGGTGATAACCACTGATTATTGATCTTGCATCGATCACTATGCAGTTGCATTTAAGGCGTATGTATTGACTAGAAGATTTTTTAGAGCTATACAAGCCTTCAGGTTAACACACCTAGGGCTGTTGGTGTGAATTATCATGCTTCAACTACTACAAATGCCGTAATTATCAGTTCGAAGTTATCAACTACTTGCGCTTTGAATTAGCTCTTCACGTGGTTTCTCGTCGATTTCATTCAGTGCAATGAAAACACCAAGAAAAGCAATGATGAGTTTATCAGGATGCATAATAATAATAGTCATTATATTAATAATAATGAACAATATTACATCATATACTGCACCAAATATGTACGGCCTGCACCAATTCACATATTCATTAATAGAGTCATGCACAAAGGTCATGCACGAAAATGAAGTGTGTTAGTGATAAAATGGCCTGAATTTTTTCGGTGGATTTTGTGGCTTTCGATTGATGCAATCCGAAAGATGCTTTCAGTCGGAGAGACGAATGGTCATACTCAAACTGGGATAAGACTTCCAGTTGGATAAGATTTAGCCAGTAGTATAGTCGAACTGAATTTTGCAAATTGACAAAGTTGATGAGGTTGTTTTGTTTGTTTGTTTTCAATTGAAAACCCACCGAATAGCATTGAAATGAATGGATAGGGAGAGGGGAACGGGAGCCGAATAGAAAGAAAGGAAAACACCAAAAAGTCTGGCCGTTGAGATATTGAAGTGGTTGTTGAGAAGGGATGTTCAGGCCTTGCAAATTTGCTGGTGATTATGTTGTGTTGCGTTGAATTACAAATCAATTGAACCGTAATGAAACACCAGATCACAAATATGTGAATTAAATTAAAATGAATGAATGAATAAAATGAAAAATTTGAAACAATCAAGAGTTTTGTGAGTGACACTTGCAGGTGTGAGCGACTTGACTTCTTCCACAACCTCATCATGGGCAAAGTTGAAAAAATTTACGCCAAACACATTGAATCAGATCAAGTCACCTCTCTTGCGCACACCACTCACAGCGCTTCTTGATATAACTGTTGAGCATTTTCTTCCATTATCAATTTAAGCTCCCTGAAATTTTAAAATATTGTTTCATTGAACACATCAAATGTCATCATTTGATACTGAAGACATAATTCTCATTCCTTCAACGAAATCAGGTCTGGAGGGTTTAGCACATGGCTTCAGGCTGGAGCCAATTCATCTCAGATTTCTAGGCGATAGTGTCGACAAAGTCAAAAATCTTGAATGAGCGATCATAGCGCCGGCTAAGCGCTTCAGTCTAGGCTTAGCCGGTAAGTATTAGTGGTCTTCAATGAGTTATAGGGATTATGGAATTGTTAAAATATTTCTAAAAAGCGTTTAACGTACCGCGGTTCCTAATTTTAGGATCGTCACCGATGCTATGCAAACCGGCGGTCTACACAAGGGTGCACCGCCTTGCTCTTCTAAAATTGCACTATTAGATTTGGACGACTTCAAACAAGACATGATGTCAAAAACCCGGATAATTCACAGCTTCAGCCTAGATATCAGCCTAGTTCCGTCAGGCAGTCGTCGATTATGAACGGTTTCATCTCATCTGTCAACGAGATCTGCTCACATCGATTGTTTGCTGTCCTTAGCTATCTTAATTTGAGTATGATCCATTTGAATGACTTACTCATTTGGAAGCATTCAGCTTCTTTCTTGTTCAATTTGGCTTTTCCGTTTGCAATTCGACATTGTTCGAACCATGCCTGGCATTGCTCTGGGCAATATTTCGCGATGCACATTGCGGCGAAGTTCTCTGCAGACAAAATTAATGTTGCACGTAATAAATGAGCAATTCATCAGTCAAACACTCATAGTTTGCCATTTGAGATGACCAAATCCCGAATTTTCACTCGTCAACATTTGGTGAGAGCTCTAGGAGTGTTTTCTTAAAATCGTTTAGTTTCAAGAGTTCTTATCTAAATTCAGTTTCGTTGAACTGATTCAGCAACAGTAGCAGTCTGTTTCGAGTAGAGTATCACTCAATCGTTAATACAAGCATGAAATCAGGCTGAAATCATGCCCAGCAAACCTTTCTGCATGCATTGAGCGATCGGCTTCGGTAAACTATCGCGGCAGCCTATTGAGTACCGTGGCATTGGCGTCTTAGTAACGAAAGCGCATGCAGCGCCTAATTTGTTGCAGAAGGCACGGCAGTGCTTTGCTCTACACATAACAACAGGATCGACTGAAATATTCATTTGAATCACCAAAAAACAAAAAAAAGACTGAGTAGATGTCTTCGGCGTTTAATCGGGGTTTTATCAGCGTGGATGATAGGACAAAAACCATTTCACACCAGCCTGAAGTTATAAGTTTGTTTTCTAAAAAGCACGAGAAGATTGGTTGATAGCATGAGCTGATCGTGTGAACGGATGGATCTTCTCAGATTTATGAGGGTTTATTTTGAGAAACTTATCAGCGGAATAGGGAGCAGTGGGTGGACGTTCCGGGAGCATAGTTTCGTCTCGTTCATGTGATTGACTGATTGAGTTTGCGTAAGGATTGTTGGAAATCTTAAATTGCTAACCGTTGTAAACGCATTGGACGGCTTGCTTTGGTAGCTTATGCATGGCTCCTTCAGTATACGGTACGCCAAGCATGGATGTGCAAACGGCCACAATTTTTTTACACAATTCCGCACCATATTTCTGAACGCATTTGCATTCGGCAGCCACTGAAATGCGAACGAATGAGCCGATTGCTGATTCAAAGAGAGACTGCTGGGTCGAGTCAGTTCTGGAGGATAGTGGAAGGAAGCTTTTGGGAGTGGAAAGTAGGTTTAGAAGAAAAATTAGAGGATATTTTTAGGTGGTTGGTGGAATCTTTTTGGATTCTGAGAATGCAGTTTTGAAGTGGCCGGGAAGGACGTTTGAGGAGTTCCGCAAGAGGATCAGTTGAACGCTTCGAGGAGTGAGCTGAGAAGAAATGAAACTTACTACTCATGACGCATTCCTTCACTTTTACAGTCACATCACCGCCTACCCCCGAATATTTGCTCTTACATTTCAGGCTCCACTCCACACACTGTTTAGAGCCATAACGAGCGTAACATGAGGCCAACCAGTTCTCTGCAAAAAAAATCACTTTCAATGCAATTTCGTTGGTTTTTTGGGAGGTTTTCTTCGGTTTTCACAAAGTCATCTTCTGGTTCGTACATGAATGCCTTCGGAAACAACTTCGGTGCAAGGCAATCTCACAGACAAACTAACGAGACTTGCTATATTATATCCTGCAACTTTTTCAGCGCTCTAGTCTCGTGCCTAATTCAGTTAATATGTTAGAGATTTTTCCAATCATATGATCGCTTGTGATAGTGGCCATGCTTGTTGTGCTAGCGATGGATTCACAGTTGAAAGAAGAGCAGCCGAATGCTCGCTCACCAGATGAAATGCAAATCGCGATCAGTGGCGGCTGTTTCCCTTGACTGGGCTTGATCTTCATCACCTCATAGCAAGCCGACTCGAGTTTCTTACAGTATTCGGCATTGTTTTTCTTCAGGCAAATGGTGATCATGTCGGGCGCTTTGCTCTCTGAAATACAATCAAGCAAGCGTTTGCCAGCAACTTTGCTCATGTATTCGTTGGTTTCTTTGCTCTCAATTTTGATTCACTACTATAGATCAGAGCATAGGTTATCGGTCATGAATATTTCACGATAAACTATTGAATTCAAGTTATGCAGCTGGTTTGATCAGGTAAATGTGCCTAGTTAATTCTCAGAGAAACCTCTTCATAGCTATCAGGAGACCAGCAAAACTGGCTAGCCTCCTGATAGTGTTGGTTGGTTGAAAAAATGTGCGCACTTCATTCAGCATCATCTTGTGCATCCATGGCAAACCACGGTACAATAGATCCGATTCGATGAGTGATTATGAGATCAATGTTAAAACTTACGTCTCTTAATGCATTCAGTTTGAGCACCGTTGAGAACAGTGAGTATTCTTGAAATCTTGCAAGCGATCTTCCACGAGTTACACGTTGATACACCAAATTCAGCGTACATCATCGCGAGGAAGTTCTCTGAAAAAATCTCATCCAGGAATCTTTTCAGTGGAACTTTTCCACGTAAAAGTGAGCCTCGAATGAAGCGAATGCCTCGAATCTACCTCAAAAATTTCATTGGCTCCGAATGAACCTCAAACGGTTGCCTCTACTAGCTAACCTTTGTCAACGCATTCAGCGATTCTTCTCGGCAGCTCACATCCGTCACAAATGCCCTTGTAGCGCATTCGTTTGAGGCGGAAGCATGCCTTGATGAGTCTCTCACAGAATTCCGCACCATACTTCTTGATGCATTTCTTCTTTGGATCAACTGGTGCCGAGATTTCCACTAAAAATTTCCCACGTTTCAAATCATTCGTCTGTTTTCGTCAGCTCAATTCATTTCAACTAAATTGTGAGCAGTTTCATTTGCATTCCAGTCGTTCGCCCGTCGTTCTCCTCGTATCTGCTGTGCCAAGATTATCTTGCTATTTTCATGTAGCAACATAAAAGTGAACGATGCATGTCGTTCACTAATTTCATGGCCCAATTTTGCTCAAGCTCGCATTATAAGGGATTAGAAAATCCAAAAAATTTGGATCCCGTATTCGTTTAGTTTCTCGAGTGGGCGAATCGCGTAAAACTGAGTGATCATCATTTGGGTACTTACATTTCTCGATGCATTGCTTCTCAACCGTTGTCACAGTGCCTGTTGTAATGGTGACCTTACAAGTCTGCATCCAAGTTTGTACTCTGCTAAAGCCAAATTCCACAGACAGCATGGCACCGTAGTTCTCTGAAGACAACAACAACAACTTATACTATCGGAAGCGATCACCGCATTACTATTGACAGTCAAGGGAATAGTGTCGGGTCGTTGAGCACCGAAAATCCGTCGGTCGATAATCATGGACCCGACGGATTTGCACCGATCCCTGATCGTCGGATCTACTGGCGAGCTGCGGTGATTACCAAACCGCCGGTGATCACCGACCGTAACCGACAAGGCTTGTTCGGTCGGTGACGTTGATGGCAAACCTCACCGCGGTTACAGGCGATCGGCAACCGATCGATACTCAAAATTATGCGATCGATGAATACCGCGAGTTGCGGTAGCCATCAACAGGGCTCTTGGTCGGTGATCACCGAGAAAAATCTTGCGGTTCCCACAACACTAACAGGGAATTGTGAGTGAAAAATGAGCGAAAGTATGCACGATCAACAGACCTTTCTTGATACAGTCCGAAAGTTTAGCGGGCATACTGAAAATAAAACGAGCTCGCAGTCTTGGAGCTGGTAGGCGCAGCACCATTGAGCATGATGCGGCCAGTTTCTCACAGAAAACGTTTCCATGTTTAGCACGGCATAGAATGACTGCGTTATCTGAAAAGATCAAACAAATCTATCGATGAACACTCTAAACATCGATCATTCCACTGGAAGCATCTTCGAAATTCACTGAGCTCACTGATTCACTGATCACTCTCTTAATGATCATTTACTGATCAATTCACTGATCACTCTTTCCATGATTGATATGATTTCGTACGAATGTGAAGAGAGCAGTTTGACAAAATTTTTTGACAAAAAACACCACCCAGACAATGTGGTAACACCAAATCGTTTTTGGAAAATCGAAACACTTTAATTGACTGGCTTCTTTGGTGTGAGCGTCTTAGAATCAGTTAGAAATGAATAAAACAATTACAATGCTATGGATATTAAACTGAGAATCTAATTCGCATGTTTGATGAAGTTTAATGATCATTCAATAAGGATTGAATTTCATAGATCAACGTTTCAATGTGGCCAGACTCTGCACACTCCTTTGCATATTGCGTTCGCTTATCGTTAGTATCAAAACAGAATTAAACGTTTATATCAATATGACGCAAAATTGGACGACGGCTCACCTGAATTCATACATCTGACTACTCTCGGTGGCAGTCTCTGAACTGGGCCCTCAACGTATGGGATACTGTAGAATGAGCAGCACGCAGCAATCATCTTATAGCAGAAGTTAGCATCGTATTTCGTGACGCATTTAGCGATTATAGTCTCTGAAATTTGTTAAAATTACCATGCAAACGTCGTCGTCGTTCGACAGCGAGTGAAGACTCATCTAAACCATCACATAACGTCACTTAACGGTCGTCTGAGCATCTGGCAGCATGCTTGGTGGATCATGATTATCAAGGATTTCAAAAATCGCGGAAGTCAGCTTAGTGTTTATGCGCAGAAGATTTGGCGTAACAGTTGAACTGTAATGCTTACAATCAGAACGTGGAAGTGAAATGGAATGCCGCAAAAAAACTTACGGCTCTTCACACATTCCTTCTCAGACTCGGTCAAATCACTGGTCTTTGAGTATTTATCTCGGCAGATCTCACGCCACTCATTACATCGTTTCGCACCGTATTTGGCATAGCACTGTGCGAGCCAATTCTCTAAAATTCTAAGATCAGTAACGATCACCAGAAAGACTGCACGTTCGGTTCCTCCGGTTTTTGCTTTGATGAAGAACGTCTGAGAGCGCTCATGGACTCGAACTGCCAAGTCAAGCTGTTCAGGCGTCCCTGAGACGATCATGGCAAGTGGAGGAGGTTTTTCAAATACCATCATGGAGCATCAACCGGTTTTTCAAATACCATCATGGAGCATCAACCGGTTTTTCAAATACCATCATGTAGCATCAACCGGTTTTTCAAATACCATCAACCGGCTGCGTTTATCCGAATTTGCAGTGATAAAATCCTGAATTGTGATGGGCTGTGAACGGTACCTGAGCTGATACAGATGGAAATTGACACTGGTAATGCTCCATCGGTCGCCTTCACTTTGAGTATCTCGAAGCATGAGTTCTTGAGTTTCGTGCAAAATTCTGCTCCATATTTCTTGGTGCACACGGCAATGACATCAGTCTGTTCGCTTTCTGAAAACACCATTGAGTGAAACTGCTATGTGTGAGCGATAGTTTTTTACCCTTCATTAGCTTGAGTTGAAGGGAATATTTGTTTTGATGAAGATAAGTGATTTTGTTAGAAAGCTTTGGATTGTTGTCACTTGGACATCGAGTGGTTGTTTTGTCGGTCGGTGGCTGCGAGCGATCGGCAGAATATTTATTTTATTAGAGTCATGATTATTTATTGGATTCGTATTTGGCTACGACTAATTATGCAAAATATTCACGGCAACTAATTAATTACTCGGTTGTGTTCGGTTGGCCTGCTCGCCTAGCTAGCGGGATGGCGTAAATTGAGGCTAAAACAATGTGCAGCATGGAAACGTGAGCATTGTGGCCAGCAACGTTACAAACGTTTGATAGCCACCTGGCCAATCCAGGTAATCCAAAAAGCTCTGCAGCAATCTATCTTCATAGATTTGGCAATTGCCATGCCGTATCGGTAGGATAACTCACGTTTCTTTATGCATTCCTTCTGTTTTTCAGTGAGATGAGCGAAACGATTTCTCACACGGCACGCAATCATCCACGCGTTACATTTTGGCTGACCAAATTTGGCATAGCACATTGCGATGTAGTCCTCTGGAAATTTTTCATCAACATGAAATCATCGATCGGCTTTTTAGATGGGCATCGTTGTGAAATTATTCGGACATTCCAAATTGCTCGCACTCTCATTGTCAGAAGCTTCTTTTCGAAATGGACTGATTGATCATTTGGTTGAGTGATTAAGTGATTTTGTTTTGACTGCTGATCCTAGTGATCAGAGAACAAACAGCTCAACTCAATTGTCCTGGTGTTAGTGGTAAGAGAAACTGGGAAAGGAGTAATTTTTGACGATACGACCGAGTGAGTACCTTTTTTAACACACGTGGTGATCAGTGGAGGTATTTCACAAACTGAGCATGATTCAGATTTGACGGCTGGGATTTTCTTGAGTTCGTAGCATGATGTGACGAGTTTATTGCAGAATTCAGCACCATATTTCTGAACGCATAGTGCCTTCTCATCCGGCAATGTGCTCTCTGAAATTTTCACGTAAGCAATTTTTATCAACATTGCATACGATTGCATCTCATGAGCACTTCAACCTAAATCATATATCCTGATCAAGGATCAAACATTAGTGATTGATTTCAAATATTGGCCACAATAAGCGGTTTGAGGCTGATCACTTGAACCGATTGGATATATGAGATTAGGCACTTACGTTTCTTGACACATTCCTTTTGTATGACCGTCACCGGACCGTTCCAAATTGTGATATTACATGTGCGCATCCATGTTTGAATCTTCACGAAGCCGTATTCAACAACAAGCACGGCCGCGTAGTATTCTGTAATTTTGCTATTTTATAATTCCGGCAGCCCAATATGGGATGGAGAGGAGCCCAAAACCTCTGATCAATAATCAGATCAATAATGATCAATAATCAAATGCCAGATCAATAATCCAAGTTCGGATTTCATGAAGACAAATGATTCAAAACGCTATTATCGTTAGCTGCACGGAAAGAAGAATGCCAACGAAGGAAGTATGTGATATCAGTGATATTGGTGATAAAAGAGAGGCATTGACTCGTAATGAGTTTGATATGCTGATTAAGTAAGTAAATTCCGGCAGCCCAGATCTACCCACGCCAGATTCAGCCGGATGTCTGTTTTTCTGTCAAAAGGGTTTGCATGACCAAAAGTTGATGAGCACAGTAATGCCCTGGCATTCAACAGAATACCACCGGAAGCCTTTTAGAATACATTTCCTCGATTATTCTGCACTATATCAAGCAGGTAGGTAGGTATGGGAGGTGGGTACCTTCAGAGACGCATTTTGTGACAACTTCGGGTAGTTTGTAGAAACGATCCATGACGAGTGTTGGGATGGTGACCTTTGTGAATTGTGCACATGCAATGCTGAGTTTCTGACAGAATTCGAAGCCGTGTTTAGCCCGGCACAGCACAATCACATCCTCTGAAATCAGTCACAAATCGTATTCGCGAATGATTCTCAGTGTACGAAGCATTTACATGCCAGATATCTAATACACAGTAAGGCAAGATGGACTGAAACACCACAATTGCTACTGCACACGTATTTCTCTTCGCGAGTTCACTACTCTAGCTTCGGCATCTCGAATTTGCCTCGAAAAGACCTACACTGGTAGAAAAACTAAGAGAGGACATGAGAAGTTGGCCCAGGCTTACCTGAGTACAAACATGTGACAACTTTCTGTGGGAGTTTCTGCACTGGTCCCTCAACGTACGGGATACTGTACATGCCTGAACACACCGAAATGATCTTGTAGCAGAAGTTGGCATCATATTTCTGTACGCATTTGTAGATAACCATCTCTGGAAAATAGTAAACGATTAGCCTTGAGTGTTTATTATCATAGTTACGCAGCTTTATCATTTTACTCACTGTACTTATTGTGGAGACTGAAGTAAAACATTAGGCAAAACTCAGGGGCAAGACCCTTGTGGTATTTCTTGTAGGATGAAATGAGAGGACGACTGTAGGCTGAGAGCGAAAATTGGAATTGCTATGGAACTTACGGCTCTCGATGCATTCCTTCTCGCTTGACGTCAGTTCATCGTCACTCCTCGAGTACTTATCACGGCATGTCTCTCGCCACTCAATGCACTGTTTCGATCCGTATTTCGAGTAGCATTTTGCCATCCAATCCTCAGACTGAATGCAAATCACAACTGATGCCGGAAGAACCGAAACTTCGCCGGGCTTTATAACTGGGATAGCAATATGCATCACTTCAAAGCATGCCGTACGCAGTTTTAGACAGTATTCGTTACCGTATCTCTTTATGCACAGGGTCATTGCATCCGGCAATTCATTCTCTGTAATATCAAGACGATTGAATATCTAATTCCGAGTGAAGGGATCAGATCAAAAATTGGTGACTATTGATCAAATTTCGGTGCAGTCAAAATCAGACTGAATAGCTTTCTAATATCTCAGTAAACGCGTTTGCATTTGTTGAGTGATGACAATTGAAAATTGAGAAGCAAAAGCAAAATCATTAGGAGGCGATGGTTCGTCGTCATAAGTTATTAGATAAAGCAATTACGTTTCTTCATGCAAGCCTTATCGGCGCTGCTCAGTGTCAGCCAGCGATCCGGAGTGATCTTACACAGCTCCAACCATTGCATACATCTGGCTGAACCGTATTTGGCATAGCACATTGCCAGGTAGTTCTCTGAAATCAGCACTATTCAGTACGGAAATTTCTTCGGAAATACTCTCAAATGATTTGAAACAGGACATGAGAATGTGATAGAGGCAACATCGAGGATAGCATGTTGCACTTGTCCACTAGTAGCTGGTAGCACAGTGGAAAGACTGACTAGATAAGATGCATGAACTGAGGCAAATGCAAAATACCTGTTGTGACACATTCAGCGATCTTTTCGGGCAGAAGGCATACCGGGCAAGGAGTCTGCATATCCACTGGGTAGTGATGCAGCACATAGCAGAATCGTACGAGTTTTGTGCAGAAGTCAGCACCGTATTTCTCGGCGCATAACGTTCGTGGATCCGGAGTCTCACTCACTGAAAAAGGAGATCAAACAATTTTCTGCAAGGGAATAAATTGAGGCTTGACCGGGTGGTTCCTTTTCAATTCACTGCCACCTGATGCCTGTACAAATGGGAATTCAATCAGGCTGTTTTGTTCCCGTCTAGATAAGTATTCGAAGAGAATTCGAAATGAAGAATAGCACTGAAATGCTCTCGAGTGTATCTGTATCGGCGATGTGCCATTTTTTCGAGTGATTTGATCAAGTTTTTTGTGTGCTGCCAAATCATTTGATGTCATTTGATTGGTGATCAAGTCAATTGATCAAGTTTTCAAATCATCGTGTTGACTGTTCATGTTCATGAGGAATCACTTACGTTTCTTGAGGCAGTGCTTTTGTATAACCGTGATGGGTCCATTCCATACGGTGATCTTACATCGTTTCACCCATTCCTCCACATGAACCGCCGGGAATTCAATGTACAGTACGGCAACATAGTATTCTGAAAGGTGGTAATCAGTTAATCTCGTGCACTTGACAATAAGCCTTTTAACCTCTACGCCTACATAGCCCTGATGAACGATGTTTAATCTTGATTAGTCGCAAGCATTTACTTACCAGAAATATTTTGGTATAGTAGCTTGGAGGATTGCTCTTAAGTTTCATGACATTTCTTTTCAACTCAAGCAACATGGCGGCGCATTAGTGGACGAAGATGGTGGCTCCTACTAGTAGAGCAGGCGATTTTGAATATCGTGATGTTTTGTTTAGGTGAGGATAAGCGAAGTGTGGTGTGCTTACCGTTTAGGATACAATTTGCGAGAGTTTCTGGAATAGTGTAGTCGAAGCCAATAGTGATCCTTGGAATGGAGGTGTTGGTGAGTCTCGCGCATGTTGCGCTGAGCTTGTTACAGAAGTCCGTGCCATGCTTGGCTCTGCAGATCACGATCACGTCCTCTGAAAAATCACCGATCCGAGTTGTGCATGAAGTAATTTGCATGAGCATTCCGCTAACAAGATATCCTTAATCCAACATTTCAGCCTAGATACAATCCGTATCGCGTCAAGGAATGGCGACGCTGATCACGCTCATCACAATTTCTCATTTGATCGCTGCTGATCTAGTTGATCACGGAAAGCAGATAGTTTGAGTGCCAGGCGTTCAAGTGATGCAGCGAGCAGATAGATCATCAGACGCGTTCTGGCTCTAGAAACCTGTGAATCTGCTCAAGCCACACACCAACCTTTTTGTAGGCAAGTGATGACACGTTCAGTGAGTCTCTGAACCGGACCCTCTGTGTACGGTATGCCGTACATAGCCGAGCAAACCGAGATCACCTTGTAGCAGAATTTGGCGTCATGTTTCTGGACACACTTGTAGATGATCGTCTCTGAAACAAATCTGATCAATATCCCAATTGTTACTGACCGTGGATGGTTGGCTGTATTGTTACAACGTTGGCAGCTTCGTGGTGTCTTCTACTCTTATTGTTACGAATATTGCAGTGATTATTATTAACATTTGCTTTGTTATGACTGCTGCTGCCATTTCATTTTATATTACCTCATCAATAGCCAAACTGCTATTACTGTCAATTGTTTTCACATGCTTATATTAGGTCATATGAGGTGAAAGCTTGTCGCATTCGCAGATAACGAATGCTTTTGAACTGAAACTTGTGCTGTTCTAAATCACAATGTTTTTAGATTTAGTAACAGTGGATATAATGGATTTTTGCCGGCCGCTCTCAAAGCATTTATTTGTCTTGGTTAGTTGCAGCTTTTGGTTTTCCAGCGTTGGGGGGATTATGCCGAAGAAACTTACGGCTCCTAACACACTCTTCCTCTTCCTCGATCAGCACACTATCCAGTCTTGAGTATCTTGTTAGGCAGGTTTGTCGCCATGACCTACAAAGTCTTTGGCCATATTTCACGTAGCATCGTGCCATCCAGTATTCTGCAACCACAAATCAATATGCGCTAAATCAAAACTTCACACTAAATCATTGCCTGGATGTGTGCTTTTTTTCACTGATTTCGAGAGGTACTTTGCAGTTTGGTCAGAAAAACAAATTGAAACTTGTCATCAACGTCGTATTTCTTAAGATGCGGAATTAGCGATATTAGACAGGGTCCTGGATCATCGATCACAATTAATCTTCACACTGCCAAACATGTGGTATCGTCTGGATTGATGCTTATGACTAGAAAGTGAATCGGTTACCTGTTGAGATGCAAACCGAGATCGACGTAGGCATTAGTGCTTGAGCACCCTCAACCGGTAGAGAGATCTTCATAAGATCGAAGCACGCCGTACGGATCTGCTTACAGAATACCTCACTGTTCTTCTTTATACATGCTTTCATCACATCCAATAGATCGGCTTCTGAGAAAATAGTAGTAAGCCAAAATTTCAACAACTCAAAAATAAAATGAAATCTTACTAATTGAAATCTCACAGAGGATTAAACTGAGCTCAACCTCAAGCTCAGCTTAACATCTGAGCTGCGGCGGATATTTGATACGTTGATGAAGCTCCAGCGGACAAAGCTGGTCAATTTTCAGGTATTCGTTCATCCAATCCTATTAGAATGTGCAACCCCACTAGAATGCCACTTTGAACATTTTTTTTTTTGGGGGGGGCAGCACTTGAATCGCAGATAGTGGAGAAATATTTTGGAACTCACCCTTCTGGATGCATGCTTTTTCTGATGCACTAAGCTGGCCGTAACGATCCCTAACTCTGCACTGGAATATCCACTGATTACACCGTGCAATACCGTACTTGGCGTAGCACATCGCAATGTAATTCTCTTCTTTGAGGCAGATGTTGATGACCGATGGCAACTCGCAAACCAGGCACGGTTTCTGACCGCATAGACGCAATTTTTTCAGTTCGAAGCAACCGGTGATGAGTTTGTTGCAGAATTCAACACCATATTTCTCGATGCATAGCGTTCTCGGTTCCGGTAGCAGACTCTCTAAAAATTCTCTCCGAATAAGATTTTAACTGTAATTTCATTTATTCCTTAATTTGATGTACTCAGTGCCTTCATCCCTTCACCACTAAACATTCTTTTTCTTTTGATAAAAGCATTGATTAAGATCAATAGTTTTGCAGTGGTAGCCATTTAAGTGCTCGCTTATTCGATTGCATTATCACCCCTTCACGGTCGTTTCTATCCGTATTTCCACTGTATTTTGTTTTGTTCATATTGACTTGCGTCTAAACTTTTGTGAAGATCTTCAGTGGAAGATATGATTTGGATATCCAATATATCCAATATAATTTGGATATTTGGATATCCAATATAATTTGGATATCCGATATCCAAATTAGGATATCTGATATCCATAAGAAAGTTCACCACTCACCCTTCTTTATGCACTCCTTCTGTACAGCCGTGAATGGACCAGTCCATACGGTAATCTTGCAAATATGAGTCCAGGTTTCGATCTTTGTTATACCATGCTCGACGATTTGAGTCGGCAGATAGTGCTCTGAAAATTAGCCAGCCTGTACAGCCTTTATAGATGAACCACAATATGTTCTCGCTCGTTTCCGTTTCTGATCTTTCTAAATGGAAATTTGCGATGTGTCGAAGGAAACGTGATCCACGCTAGCAACAATGAGAAGATATCCATAGAACTGCTCTAATTTCAAGAATTCAAGAGGAAGTGCCTCCAAAACACTACAAGCATGCGGCTAATTCGAACCATGCACCATGTGATGCCAGGAATTTTGTGTGAGAATAGGTGAGTGCAGTTAGTTTTACCTTGTAGGACACATCCAGCAACGGCCACTGGTAGTTCGTAGACTCTATCGAAACGCACTGAAGGCACTCGGACTTTCAGCACTGTAGCGCATGCATAGGTCAACTTCTTGCAGAAGAGATCGTTGTGACGGGCACGGCACATCACCATTGCGTTGTCTGAGTGGAGGCATCTGATGACCGTTTGTGGCATTCGCTGCACTGGACCTTCCGTGTAGGGTACTGAGTAGATTTGCGAACAGACGGCGATTATCCGATAGCAGAGCTTGGCATCGTAACGTTGTACGCATTTGTAGATGATACTCTCTGCAAACAAGTCATTGAAACATTCTGTTGGAAGGTTTCATGAAAATTGGTTATCTGGAGTGCTTTAGCTGGAGCCTGAATTTGTCCACGTTGAGGAGTTTCTTCTTAGAGCATCTCGATTGTCATTTAAACTTGGAGTAACCTTTTTGCTTATGCTGAACGTTTAATGAATGTTTAAAGTGGGCAGAAACAAGTTTATTTTCTGCATTGTCCAGAGACTAGTGGTGAGATTCAGTTAGCGTGAATAATTTCGGAAAACGATAGGTTGGTTGGATGGTGATTCTGCTGGGAATGCACGTGTTTCGAGCATTTGCTTACGCCTGATTCGAAGGTTAAGTCCAGGTGCAAGCTTCAAATATTGTTTTGAGACTGATCCGGCTCCGCCGATACATTACAAATCACATAATCTTTCAATCAGCGGTGATTCAGTGCGTAAAGAAAAATCCGTTGAAACTTACGGCTCTTCATGCACTCCACTTCATTCTCATCCAATTGCCAGTCAGTGACCACTTCTGCACGTTTACACGTCTGTCTCCATTGCAAGCAAACGGTTCGGCCCCATTTCACGAAGCAATGTGCCATCCAGTTCTCTGCAATCACACAGAATCGTCAGCACTCAACTTTTAAAAAAAAAAACCCGAACAAATTACCATCCTAATACTGCAGAAATTGTTCATTGAAATTTTAAACGAACACTTCAGCAAGCGAACACACAATTATGCTTAAACGATGCTACTGATGGCAATTACGGGTAGGGATCTCTGTACCTGATGCAATACAGATCGATACGGCTGCAGGTATCACTTGTACGACACCATCAATAGGAGTTGGCAAATGCAACACTTCAAAGCAAGCGATCTGGAATTTTTTGCAGAACACTTGACCATATTTCTTGACACAGTACGTGAACGAATCATACGCTTTGGTTTCTGAAATTTGATAAAATCAATTCTGCAAGCCTAAGCCTACCGATAATGGGGCGCTGACTAAGTTTTTATGCGTTCACAACGAATTGCAATCGTTCTAACGGGATGGACGCTTCAGTTTGCAATGGACATATTTTGCGAAAGTCATATTTCATATTTCTTTTTGGTGATAGGTTGACTAAACAGACCTAGTAGTTGATCATGCAGAATCTTAACCGCATTAAAACATCCTTCTGATGAGGCTGATCTATGAAATTCGATCCCTACTCCTAATTTTTCCAGTAGATGCAAGCTCTGGACAGAGAACTTACGTTTGATGAGGCAATCAATTTGTACAGTTGTCAGATCAACATCCACTTGGATCTTACATGTCTTCAGCCATGTGATGCAGTATCTAGCACCGTATTTGGCATAGCACATTGCTACTGGATTCTCTGAAAACGCCAACCAAAACGGTCACTACTGACTCATAGGTGAGAGTTCATGAGGCTCAGGAAAGAGATTTCAAGTCAAAAAGTTTTAGCCAGCTCTTCAAAGAGGCAGTGATTTAGCCTGTAACTTATTTCTGTCGCGTGATATCACCTAATAAATATGTGAAATTCTGATAGGTCATGAGAAGTAGAGCGAAGGAATTGTTGATAATAATCTCAATGAGGCTTGAAGATACCTTTCTGAAGGCAGACGTAGACCTTGGCTGGCAGTTCGCATATAGCGCATGGTTTTTCGCCTAAGAATTCAGTGTTGGTTACCTCGAAGCAAGACGTTATCAACGTGCTACAGAAGTCAGCACCGTACTTCTTAATGCATTGGCTTCTGGCATCAGGCAGTCGAGTCTCTAAAACAAATTATCTTTCATTCATCGTCGAGTTTAATACCTTGAAGCAGCCAGCATTTGAGGATAATCGAGCATCTTTCTATAGTTGCTCGTCAAGCTCAATGGAAACGAATAGGAAATCGACGAGGTATAGCGATTAGTGATGCAGAGGAGAGATCATGTGGAAGAACGTGAATAAATCTCTTAGGATCGACGAAGGTGACGTTTAACTCACGTTTAACAACACATTCTTTTTGTACCACGGTAATTGGACCATTCCAAACAGTGATTTTGCACAAGGTCATCCATGCCTCGATTTTAGTGAAGCCGTACTCGACTATCAGCTGTGGCAAGTACTGCTCTTCGCGAATGCATGTGACGACAATTTCGGGGATCTTGATGGTCAAGCCTGAGAGCGAGCCCGAGATTGTGACTTTGGCCAGCCGCGAGCAACCTTTCGCAAGCTTCTCACAGAATACGTAGCCGTGTCTGGCGCGGCACAACACCATCACATTATCGGATTTGAGACAGTCGAGGACATTGACAGATAAACGTTGAACTGGACCGTGCGTGTAGGGTACATTGAGAATTTCCGAGCAAACCTGTATCATTTGATAGCAGATCTTTGACTCATACTTCTGCGTACACTTGTAGATGATTGTCTCTGAAGAGAAAAAACAGATCATTCCATATCTGGCAGTGTTATAAATGAGATTTGAGGTAGTTCTCTCTGTTCACTTGAAGCTCTCTCATAGATCTTCTCACATGATAGCAGATCACTGTTTAGATTTTGTTTATCTCAGCGCATCCGCCCGCATCCAAATTCTCGAATACAAATATTTTGGTCAGCTCGAAACAAGTCTGCTGCATTTTACAGTAATATATTAGGTCTAGTTTGCAACTTACGGCTCTTAATGCAGTCCTTTTCCGAGTCCAAGAGATCCGCATCAATTCTTGAGTGTCTGCTGCGGCACATGTCTCTCCATCCCACGCACAGTCTTCGACCGTATTTCGCATAGCAATTCGCCATCCAGTTGTCTGAAATTAAGCACAGTTTTTTTGTGGATTTGCATCAGCGGTCTGTTGCAGTCCCCAGTGAAGTCAGTTCACATAGTACGGACTCGAAACTGTTCATGCTTGAGTTCTTAGGATTCGGCATTGATGCACGTACTGATCAGTCACTAGTTAAAACGAATGAATATTAGCATGACTTGATAGTTGGAAAAGTGGAACATTCTATCAAACAATCCAACAGATATTGAAAGATTCGCGGTGGAGATCCATATGAGTTTTTTTACCTGATTGGATACAGATGAGCACAGTGGCTGGGATGACAGCGTTTGATCCCGTCAAAATTGGCAGCTTCATAATCTCGAAGCATGCAGTCTGCAGTTTGGTGCAGTATTCTAGGCCATACTTGGTCTTACAAACGGTCATCACATCAGGCATGTCCTTCTCTGAAATTATCCTCTTATCATCCACCGTCGGACTGCACCCGATAGACATTTTTACTTCTCTCACATTCATAGTCGTTTAATCCTGTCCTCAGATCAACCATCTTTACATTGATTTTACGTAATATCACATGGAAATTTCACTTCATTCAGTACCATCTGGTTTTCCTCATTCTCCTCAATCTATCGCTGACAGAAAGTGCCGATACTGCTGATAAGTTCGAAGCACCAGAAGATTTTAAGATTGAGTATTAGTAGAAAAATTGCTCTCATTGCTCTTAGAGGATTAGAGGATTAGAGTGTTGATCACTGAGCTATGAAAATGAGAACAATTAGATGATCAGATTAGATTCATCCAAGTTGAGAGCATTTGAGCTACACGATATAACTAGTACAATGCATCTTTCTCAAAATGTTTCAATGCGCTAGAGTTAGAAATTCGGGCTCTGGGTTACACTGATAGCAGAGACTTACGTTTCTTTAGACACGCCTGTTCGACACTCGTGATTAGGCCATTCGTGGTGGTAATCTTGATCTTGCATGTGTTTATCCACACGGTCACCTTTTCATATCCGTATCTAGCATAGAAGATTGCAATGCTGTTCTCTGAAATCGCTCAGCTACACATTCAGAACCCATTCATCCCTTCTCGCTGACTATCAATCACTTGATTAAGCCAGATGGAACCAATGTTCAAATAAAACTCCCACTGAAGCACTCCCGCTTGTTCGACATTTTTAGAAATTTTTATACGATATTTTTTGCCTCTATTGCACAGAATTTCCTTGCTCCACAACAAATATGCTCATCTCAACTAGGCCAGCAGATTAGCTGATCTGGTAGCCTAGTTGAGACGAGCGTACGTCTATGACATCCAATTTGGAAGCCCCTATTACATGCTTGCAGTATCGATCATGAATGAAAAGGTAACAAAACTGACCTTCCATCATGCATTCACCAACTTTATCTGGCACTTCACAAAGTGTGCAGAAGGTCTGTGATGAGATTGCCAGCTTATTGAGTTTGAAGCATGACATTTCAAGTCTCCGACAGAATTCAGCACCATATTTCTCAACGCAGAGTGCCTTTGGATCTGGCTTTGCTTTCACTGAAAATGGAGCCAGCAACATTCTAATTGCCTCTTAGAAGAGTCATCAATCACATTTGCTATATAATATTCACTTGCTTATGCAAAGAGACGACGCATCTGCATGTGGGTTTAAGTGGACTTGTGAAAACGACACCTGAATTCTTCTCATTCATACCGGATGATCTGTATTGTTGTGCTTAGCATTTGAGATCATTACTGCTCTTCTGTACAACATACTATTTGTACTAGCTATCATTTTCATTTGAGCTTTGAATCTTGAACCTCGGCTTTGCTCAGTCTAGCTGTGATCCTTCAAGTTGCAGCCACTAAATTACAGGTACCACGTCCCATTTAAGAATTCAGGATATCACTGAATTAGGCAGAAACATGGTCGTGCAGCATCTAGCACAGATTCCAGCTATCAACTCTGCCTGCACGAATCGGGATGGTTGGTTGCTCAACTCAACAGCCTCACTCATTCATTCGGCAGCGTTGCTCAATGGTGTGGAAGCCCCGCCCACTACAGTATGCCAGCGAATCAGCACACAGCATAATGAAGCAATATAGCAGCTAGTGAAGCCGGCACGCACTTACCTTCTCTGATGCACTCTTTTTGTATAACAGTGATTGGTCCATCCCATACAGTAACCTTGCATTTGGTCATCCATTGCTCCACCTTGACTCTACCGAATTCAACGAACAAAATGGCGAAATAGTTCTCTGAAACAGTTTGAAGCATTCAATTTTCCCCGTATGTTTTTTGGAGCAGTGGGGCTGCAATTTCTCAGAACATTCACAAACGCGAAATTGCTGATCTCAGTGTGAAATAATTTTTGAAATTTTAGACGTTTGCTAAGCATATAAGCTAGAAACATTAAAGTTCTTGAGTTTATTGTTGTTTAGATGAAATTGGCTTGATGTTCTGATTAGTCAGGCAGCTCCGTTTCTTGTTGATGATTATTTGGAGCGCAGAAGATTTCCAAAAAATTTTAATCAAATTTGGCTGAAGTAAGAGGTGTGATTCGGGAGGTAATCGCTACCTTCGGAGACGCATTTTGCGATCGTCGATTGCAGAACGACTAATTGACCGTCTTTGATTACTGGAACAGGCTGTTTGCTGAGGATAGCACACGATTGAGTGAGTTTCGTGCAGAAGATGATTCCGTGTTTGGCACGACACATCGCGAACACGTTCTCTGCAAACGATTGCGATCATTTACCCTCCAAACAGCGCGGATTTAATCAAAATTGAACGAATTTGCCCAGCATTTTGCCAATGAATGTTCATCAAACGCTATTCTGATCGTCAAAGTTTTAAACGTTTCCAAAATATTTGACGAGCGCATTCGTTTGAGCGTGGTGTGCTGAGCGTTAAACGTGACTGACTGGGATAAAACGCCCTATTCGCATTCATAATAATAATTATTATTGGAAGATCTGGCCTGCTCGCCTAGCAGCCAGCGGGGTGACGGCGTAAATTGAGGCTAAAACAATGCGCATGGAAACATTGCGAGCATTGTGGCCAGCAACGTTATAAACGTTTGATAGCCTGCTGCTTGCCAATCCAGGTAATCCAGGTAATTGGAAGATCAAGATACCTACCTGTCTTCATGCAGTCGAGCACTTTAACCGGTAACTGAACCATATTACCGTTCAGTTTAATGCTTAACATTACCGAGCATGATTCCACCAATGAGTAGCAGAATTTTGCACCATACTTGCTGACACAGCTATCAAGGATCGTCTCTGCAAGGAAATATTTATCATGTGAAAACTCTCAGTCAAGGAGCCGCCAGTTCCACGGCGGAGTAAACACCTTAAATTTGCGATTAGCCAGAAATGCTAGCGCTCTAAATCCCTTAATCCTCTAAATCATTTCAATTCAACGAGTGCAGATCTTTAAAAGTTGTAACGGTATGGATGAATTCGGCACAATTTCTTTCAACACACTTTAAGACAACAACATCAGAGATATCATTTGTGAATTCGATGTTAACACATCGAAATTCAGCTAAAATATTGTTGCAGAATCGTCGCAGAAGTAAGTAACTTACGATCTTGAAGGCATTTCGCTTGATCACTGCTCACCGGAACGTATGGACTGGCGATTTTGCACACTTTCAACCACTTATTACATCGTTGAGTGCAATATTTCGCATAGCACATTGCCACGGGATTCTCTGTAAAACATCAACCACTAAGGTATGTAGACGTCAATAGATTAGATATAAGAAAGGTAATGTGATTCGATTCGACAAGACTGTCATTCCATCATTCATTTCAATGCTTCTCAGCAGTTTCTTCACTGAAATCTGGAGTTGAATCTTGTTTCGAAACGAAACCATTTGGTCGATTTTGAAGTGTCTTTCAAATCTGACGAACCTTTAATCATACATTCCGAGATACACGATGGGAGCACATACTCCGGCCCCGTGGTGAACCGCGGAATTGGCGTTCTGGTCACATACGAGCAGGCAGCGCCGAGTTTGTTGCAGTAGTCTCCTCCGTATTTGCGGATGCACACCGCGACTGGATCATCTGAAACACTCAGATGGTGATTGCTCTTGATCAAGCATCAATCACTCAGAAGTGATCTGATGGAGATGAGAAATATTCGTTTCTTTTCGTTTTGTTTCGAACCGCTGAATTCAGTAGTCATAATCGTGTTACCTGTTGGTGGTTTTGGTCTACACGCTCCACAAGTTGCCTTACAACCCTCAGTGAAACCGCTGCAAACACCACATAAGTAGAATTTGGTTGAACAGTCCGAACGTTGGTCCTTACATTCGCCTAGTGGTATCTGCGGGCCGAGGGAATCTGAAATTCAGCATGAGATGAGTGATTATTGGTAATGTTTCGGATATGGCAGAAATTATGATCAGTAATGATCGGAACTGATCAATCGGGTCAATTGGATTGATCAGTTGGAGATTTTAGATCACCTTTTCTCAAAGTACTCTCAGTGGCATAAGTCATTTGGCATAAGCCAAATGTTCAATGACAGTCATTCTTGAATGTTTATTAATGACCAAAATATTCATCGCTATGAACATCTATTTTAACACCAATTTTAAGCCTTCTAACAAGTTTAGCGGTTTGCCTCAGATGCTCTGATCACTCGAGGTCATTTCATTTCACCAAAAGATAGTTTTAAATCTTAGCTGTGATCAATCACGAAACGATAGATATTAATGAAATAGTTGTTTCGACTGCTTCCAATTCAATTCTTTGATAAAGGTCAGAATGCTGAGCAGTGATCTCCCAATACTCTCAGATTAGTGTCGTCTCGACGACTAAGTTCAGAGTCGAAAGTACAGTTTATAAATGAGGAATATCATCGAGAACCTACCACAGCAACTTCCGCATGTGCGACGACACAACGATCGTGCGATTCGCAAATTACAGTGTGATTTTAGTAACTTCTCACAAAACGGGAACACATCCTGGCAATCTGTAAGAAATCACTCGAAAATATTTATTTTGATTAATGCAGATCAATGAACTGATCTTATTGGAATATTTAGATGTTTATGGTTTTGGTTTAATTTTCTGGGAAAGTTTCTTTTTCTGTACGTTGCAATTCCATAACGATCGATGTAATTGTTCTCGGCATTTCATTAGATAAAATTCACTAAATTTCAATTTTTCATTGCTGTCAAAAGAAGAAAATTAGATTGTTTAATAAAAAATACATATCATTCGGCACCTAAGAGCTTCAAAATAATGTGCCTTCTCTCACTTCTAAGTTCTACAACGCGATAAGCACTCCTCACAATAAATGAATCCATGAAGCTCGACAGTCAAGCGATGGATTCTTCACAGGATGCGTTCACTGAACGCCTCATATGACTACATCTCAAAGATTTTAGTGTTTTGAGAATATCGAAAAAAAGTGCTGCGTATGGTATAAAGTCGTACCGCCACAGTATGAAGAAACAATTGGGAAGCATAGCAACAGCAACACAGCTTGAGGTAGCATTTTGATGTTGATGTTATCACAATATACCTGAAGAATCGAAGTAAACTGAGCAAAACAGTTTTGGAAACGATTACTTCACATACGCTACGAGAGGACCAATCCAATTTTATTAAAGATGGAGCAATCAGCTCATTGCAAGACGCTTTCGAATCATACTAGCGAATGAACTAATCCAACAGCTGACAGACGAAAGAAATCATCAGGAGAACCACTGGTGGCTCCCACTCTGTTTTTTGAGCAGCCCATATTCGTCGTTGTTTTGTGGGCCTGTGGGCAACACTCGGGAGTGGAAGCCTGCTTCCGTTCGGCGAATCTCAGTTTTGTGGCGATTATAGCGTTAGAACGGTTTGATGCCCTTAGAATGAATTGCCAGAGAGCGCTGTGTTTTAGGAGAAAAGAGAATTTATCTTAAAATTGACTGGCAACCGAAAGTATAAAACCGAAAATTTGGCCCAATGATGCACACAACAATAGTTACCATTATGCCCCTAGCCACGTTGAATGCAACGGTCATCTAGAAGTGGAGCATTCAGTTCATTTCTTATCAGCTAATAGAGAGAAAATCCTACAAGCTCTGAGCTCTGCAAGACCCGTTCTGAAAGACCATGAATTTGTTTCTCATTCGAGATGATTCAAGTACACTCTTAAACAGGTCTATATGAGGTGTAGCTGTAATGAGCTAGCGAATGCTAATCGTAAGTTGTCAAAACTTCTAGGAATGGATTTCAGGCATTTCAGTTGCTTTCTTGGGATTGATTCAATGGCTCAGAAGTGACAAAACGGGATTGAACAAGCCAAAGAAGGTGAACCTATCACAAGCTCAATTTGAGATTGAGATAAAACAATGCGAATGACATTCCAAAGCAATGGTGCATTGGATTGAAAGCACAACTAGAACGGTGGAATACGGTAGAGGACTTGGCTTTCAGTGCTAAAACGGAGAGTTGTTGAGAGGGCACAACATGAAGGAAAGCTAACCAATTCATTGAATGCTTTTAGTGATGTGGCGCTTATCCTTTTAAACCGGAACAATGAAATGCATTTGATTTGCATCTAATTTAGCTTCGTTCTACAGTTGATTCCGTTAAATCCGTTTGATAGTCATCGACTGCACTTGTGTGATCATGCAAAATTGACTGTAATGATGCACTGTAATATGAATATGTAAATTTTAGTGGCTTTGCGCACTTTAATCGTCCTGAATTTTTAATTATTCGTCAGCAAATCCCTCTCTGCTCTTTTCTCTCAAGCGTTGTTCGATGTCTGCCAATCAAAAGGATTCCATCTAGTTTTCAGCAGCAGCTGTATTGTTGACTGAAGTTTTCTCGCATTTTATGGTCTTAACTGGTAATGTATTTACGGCTCCTTCCGATAACCTCTCCCTAGAAATCATTTGGCAATATGGGATGGAGAGTAGCCCAAAAGCTGTGTGCTTGCCAGATCAATAATCCAAGTTCGGATTTCATGAAGACAGATGATTCCAAACGCTATTATCGTTAGCTGTGCGGAAAGAAGAATGCCAACGAAGGAATAATGTGATATCAGTGATATTGGTGATAACAGAGAGGCATTGACTCGTAATGAGTTTGATTTGCCGATTAAATAAATAAACTGTTAAAATCTTTCAAATCCCCGAACCCTATCTCATTTTTTTCAAGTTCCAATAATCAGTTTTATTCAAAATTGCTATCCACTTGTTTCGATGCGCTCCGTATGGCTTTACCAGATTCACCCGCACACTTTCTCGCGATCATCAGCATAAGCGAATGCATTCATCAGTCTGAAGGGCTCATAAAACATTTTCACCAGCTAAATCTGCTCAATACCGTATCATATCTGTATTAAAACACTAAAAATTTTGATTCTAAACAAGACGAGAGTCAACCATGGAAACTGATTTGCATACTGATGAAGATTATGTCCAAACTCAATTGTTTGTTTGGGCAACGCAATAACAGTCGTTCAGAATTTGATCAACATGCCGAAATTTTAAAGATTTTCTGAAAAATTTTGAATTTCCAGTCGCTCTGTCAGCTACTCTCATTATAGATCAGTTATTTTAAACGAGAAAATAATGCAACAATCTTATGCTGCAGCGGTTGAATAGCAATAAGAGCACGTACTCTCGATGGTTTGAAGGCAATTCTTTGAAGAACGACAGAATTTATTAGGCACTCAGAATCCAAAGTCCACCTTGCGTTCGGATATGGAAGTTGATTAGTGTGATCGACAATGTCGAAACAGTCCGAATGATTGCTATCGAGCAGCTGCTCATCACCTTCATGGTTTCTCACGAAAAAATTCTGATTTTTCGCATGAAATAATGTGTCACCGAAGTCGTCCTGCAGACAGCTAAGAATACGCTCCGGTTCACTCGAGTTTATTGTTGAAAACTCTTGTGATCCGAGAACAAATATGACCACCGAAGTAAGAGGGTTTCATCATCCATCATTTAATTTATCGGTTCTTCCATGTCGACGTCATTGAGCATGCTCAATTCTGCAAAATTTGATCTGATGGAGCATTTTCAATCACAATTATTTACATGATCAGTTTGCATGCGTCATTTGTGTACCTATCAGCAACTATGAGCTGATTTGATTGAACGCATTCCTTTACGATGTCAACTGATCACTATCTAATCACAAAATCATTTGATCACTGATGTACTAGTATCATTGGCTGATATATTCTGTATCCTTATCATTGTTGTTCAAAAAACATGAACAGCAATGATATCGTGTTATTGTATTCATTCGGATTTCTCAGTTTGATTTTTGAGGCCAACGGTAGCTTATGCTAGCTTATAGCTGCTGCGATGAAGCCGATGGAGTTTGAAGTTTTTATCGCGCTGAATAACGGCCGCTATGCATCTGTCGATGAAATTTTTTTGTGAATAATTTTGGTTTTCAAATGAAAGAAGATTAATTTTTAATTTGCTTGGCAATCCAATTTGACTGTATGAAAATTGAGCGTTCGCTTTTCAAAACAACTGTGTGGTATGATCCGTTTGCACTTTTCAGTACAACTCGTTTCTAACACAATAGTTCAATGTGATTTGAATAATGACATTGAATTCTGATGCCCTTTTTCGCTGCACTTGTTTTGCTGCAGCACTAGTTTGTGCTCTCGGATTAAAAGCTGACAAACATATTCAAATTGTTTTTGCTGACATTAGACTGTACACCAACTGAATTTATCGTTTTGATAAAAATTCTGAATCGGACCATTCACTAGCTTCAATAGAGACAATAAACAATTTTCGTTTTCAAACCAAAATTCTCGTTCGTACTCAATTTTAGCCACCAAATTGAATTCAATGGATTTGCCTGCATCAGCACGAAACGTCAATGGGATCGTAACTCAAACTAACTTTGTCACAGCAACACAATCAACGCAAGATGTCAACGCTGTCCTGAATCACCGTCTTGTAATGAAATGAACTAAAGTGATGATGTTTCAAATCACGGTTTCTTAACGTTCGCTCATAAGCTCACAAGTGCCAGACAGCTGCCGCATGGAAATGGCCATTTTGGCTGAATTGAATGACTGTCCTGAAATTGTTGTAGTGCTTTTGCCATAAACATGAAGGGACCTATAGGAAATAGCTGCAAATGAAACGTACGCGAACGATTCGGCCGCCATCGTTATCCACATAGGGAATCATTGGAAGAATATTTAGGACCATTGTTCTAGGATCAAAATAAATGATCAAGGTGATTTCGAAGCAATTCGGCTTTCTGATGTCTAAGAAAAGGTTTCAAAAACCACTTCATAAGTAAACAGAGCAATTCACCGAGTATTTATTTCTGGCCACATATTTGAATCCTATAGCACAATCGGATGTTTTGAATAATAGAATAGGTGATGGCGTTGATCACATGTGATTTTCATACTATAGAGTCGCGATCTGATCTATATTATTCAAAGGATGCAATTGTTCATTAAGTTTTTGCAGTAGAATGGCCGTTTCTTCACACTGAAGCGTTTCGATACAAAATTATGGATTAGATATGCGCATTTTGGAGTAATGATAGTAAGATATAATGATAACAAAAGTAAAATAGTAATGACAAAAATAACAGTGGTACCTTGAATGGCCAAAAATAATACGTAAGGGGGTTGTTTTGCGGGACGATTCAACGCAGTATGTCGCCTTCAGCCGCAGGAATTTCTTAAGGACTTTTCCTGTGGCTTAAACTGACGTATTGCGTCGAAACATAGGCAAAACAACTCCCTTACGCGTTATTTTTGCTACTTTAAGGTACCATTATTATGATTATTACTATTATTATTATTATTATTATTATTATTATTATTATTATTATTATTATTATTATTATTATTATTATTATTATCATTATTATTATTTTACTTTTGCTATTACCATTTCGTACAAACGTTTTGAATAAGTGATGAAATCTAACTTTTGTGTTTGCTCAAGCCACTGTTAGCTAAAAGTATTTTCGCGTTGCTATTCTCGTATTTATTTCATCATTATCAACATTCATTCCCCTCTGATCGCTATTGTCCTTGTTGTTATCGATATTGTTGAACTGATTGCGTGTGTGTACTTTAAGAGATCAGTACTGATCGCAGCATCAAAGCATAAAGTATGCCTGCCGAAGTGATCAATATCAGTGATCAATTCCATGCATGTACTTTAAGAGATTATTCCAGATTGGAGCAGTAAAGCAGAAAGTGTGTAGCAACCCTGATGAACTGATAAATTTCGACAACATTCGTATACCACTTGGTTTCGAGCAAACATTCTCGTCGGCTGCTTTAACAATGTCATTGATATCACCAAGCCTAAGTAAGGCTAGGATTTGGCTCGTATCTAGTTATCCGCACATGCTTGATTTCATTCATTCATGTCAAATATGTTTAAATGAAGTTTGGATTTGAAAAAAAAAGAATCGGAAACATCTGTATTTGTTCAGAAATTGCAGGTTGCTTTGTTCACGCTACTGGATTCAGTAGACACTCTTGCCTGGGATAGCTAGCTTTTGGCTAATAACTAAGCCGGCAATCCATCGAACTCTTGTAAATGACTGTGCAGATAATTTAACTTTGGATGCATTTTATTGAAGTGGAAAATTTTTAGTTTAGCCTTTCATGTCATTTGTGGATGAAGTTCATGCGAACAGGTAGTCCCATTAGAGCAACAGCGTAACCAATAAATCACCTTGGCTCTGAGCGAATCTAGTATACTTTAAGCACATGACCATTATGTCGGTTGAACACCTTGTGTTATGGGAAGGATAACTACCGTTATCCTCAAAATCATTCAGCAACAACACGTTTCTTACATACCATCGGACTCACCAGATTCTGAGCTTTCAGAATAGTATATATGTTGTCGATGGATTTTGCATAGTTAAAGAGATATAACTGATTTTCTGAGGATATGTCAAACTGCTGGAGCGATTCTATAATGCCACTAAAGTCTGCTCATTTGATCTATGCGATGTGATCATTGTTACAATTCTATAGGAATATCTGGAGTACCATCTTCAAACAATCCGTACTCTCAAGTTTGCTCAGCAACACCATAATTTCTTTTTACCATCAGATTCAGCAGATTCTCAGCTTTCAGAATAGTATATATGTTGTCGAGGGATTTTGCATAGTTAAAGAGATATAACTGATTTTCTGAGGATATGTCAAACTGCTTCAGCGATTCTATAATGCCACTAAAGTGTGCACATTTGATCTATGCGATGTGATCAATGTTACAATTCTATAGGAATATCTCAAGTACCATTTTCAAAGTACCCGTACTCTCAAATTTGCTCAGCAACACCATAATTTCGTACTACCATCAGATTCAGCAGATTTTGAGCTTTCAGATTAGTATATATGTTGTCAAAGGATTTTGCGCATTTCATGGGATATAATTAATTAATTTCCTGAAGACATGTGCAACAACTTGATCGATTTTAAAACACCGCTCAACTCTGCAAGTTTGATTTTTGTGGCGTGATCGATAATACAGTTCACAAGGATACCTCATCTAACACCTTCAGCTTACATACACACTCGAGTTTGCACCCATCATCAGCTTCAGTGACACCATCGAATTCACATGATTCTTCACTAACATTGAGACAAAATTTTGTTCGGAGATGGTTGAATGATGAGTAAGCACGTTTTGTGTTTCGTTTTTAAGGGTACAAATGCAATGCAGGCACAAATAGAGTGCAGCAAGTGCAAATGCCTGTGTTATCAGTAAAGTTGATCAATTTTTTCACCAATAAAGAGTGTATCAAGCAAAAACGATTTATTGCCGTTTTTATTTCATGTAAAACAATACTGAACAGATAAAGATCCCAGCAAACTTTCTGACAAAGTTGCTTTAAACAATCAAGCAATACCTTTGGTTTTAAAGTGTTGATTCCAAACGCTTGACGATATTTTCATCAATCTATTCATTCATGTGACAATATACGCTGAGCAAATACAGCATTTCAATTCATTTTTTGCCCTCTTAGCAGATTGATACTACGATACTTTGAAATTCCCCGCCGTTTTACGGCTGAATATAAGCATTTAAAAAGCTTTAAAAAGAAACATTATTTTTATCAGTGCTCTCGTAGTCACATCAATGTGAGCTTGCCACTCTCGTAATAATCTGATGATGATGCCTTCATTCGAGTGTATGACCGAGTCATTTGCAAAAATAAAAAATTTAGGAGGATGCGACAGGTTTTGTTCTTCTCAAATGATACACATCAATGAGCAGGCGGATTAACAATTTAACAGGCTCTGAATTCGTCTCAAAAGCTTATCAGTGAGTCCACTTTGTGCAGCCTCTGAAATTACTGCTGCTGCTGCTGCTGCAATGGCATTAGTAAGAACATTGGAAAAACCTACTCAACATAATGATTATATCTTTTCTCAAGGTTCGTCACCTTATCGTTTACTTTCGACCATTTTTTGCTTTCAACCAAAAAATGCAACAGATCAGGTGATTATAAAATCACCTTATTGGTCGTATTTTTTTGGCTTTTCCTTCATGATTAGTTAGGTGTGTCACCCCGCCTATCAGGAGGCGTCTACACTGAGATCTCTTTTTAACATCTTTTCGAACGACCATGTTCAGAATATCATAGCGTGTGTCAATGTCATTATACTACGCACTAGAAGTATTCCTAAAATTATCATTTCACCAATTATCCAGTGAGCCTTAATTTGTCCGAAGTTTAGTTCTCCAACAATGGTTCGAAGCAGACTTTCGTTGCTGCTTTTGGTGGCCGTGGGCTTCGCGTTCTGGTGTGTGGATGCGGCAGTTCATCAGATCCCCGTGACGAGACATACGAGCCCTCGTATTAGGATGATCCGCGAGGGCACATGGGTAGAGTACCACCAAAAGCTGGAAATGATAAAATCGATGGGACGGTACCAACGTTTCAGAGACTTAGAAGTTGTTGGTCAATTGGTAAGACTGGTTTTCAATGAGGAGTTCATTTCGGCGGTTTCTGAGCGATTCATAAGAGTGTTTTGAGCAGCCGTCTCATGTTGAAAAGGCAAATGACTGATAATTTTGGGGAGTTTGTATCCGTGGGGCTAAATTGAGTGCCATATGAATGCATATCCAATTTGACGAAATTTCGATTACGAATATTGAAATGTTCACTACAGCAATGATTCAGAGCTGATTATCCCCAAAAAAGATATAGGTGTTTTGCGATCGGTATCTCGAATTGCTCCGCCTTGTGCTGCTACAGTATTCTTTGCTGAAGAAATGTTGAGAATCTGGTTGGTAAAAGCCTCCGGCAGCGCTGACCTTCTAAATGATCAGTAATTTTCACCTTTTGCTTACAAATCTCTGTCGCATTTCTAGGTGAACGACTACATGGACTTCGAATATCTGGGCTATATCACGATCGGCACCCCGGAGCAACAATTTCGCGTTGTCCTCGATACAGGCTCAGCAAATCTGTGGGTACCTGATTCAAGTTGTGTAAATCCACCCGAATGCTCCAGTTTATGTTCTATTTTAGGTGAGCTTTCTCGGATCAAAATTGACTGATTTTTGTCCATCTGCAACATTTCGTACGGTCCATTCCTATGGTGGTTGTTGCAGATGAATGTTGCAAAGTGCAAGAGCAAAAATTGATGAAAAAAAATGCTGAATTGATCACGCCACACTTCGACACGGTATCGGTCTCGTGTGTGAGTTGTAGCGTCACATAAAAACGATTAGTGCGCCATTGAGCACGCGTTTAATTTTTGTTCATTCATTCTCGGATAGCAATTAATTCCTTAACGATAAGCAATGATAACGATTGCGTCTCTAAATAGAGCACTAACAATTTTACGTATGAATTTCGCCAGCCCTATACTTGAATTTTCATTATCCAGATTTAATCTTACTAATGGATCTCCGTTCGCAGTTAAGCTGTTTCACAATCCAACCTTCACGTCTTCTCTCAACGAGTA
Organism: Anisakis pegreffii; assembly: GCA_035041965.1. Taxonomy (NCBI): domain Eukaryota; kingdom Metazoa; phylum Nematoda; class Chromadorea; order Rhabditida; family Anisakidae; genus Anisakis; species Anisakis pegreffii. The sequence goes on from JAPYMA010001978.1 coordinate 38,022, forward strand.
TTTTTTCAGGACCATTATGTGATCTAACGTGTGAGGTAGAGTGCTGTACGGGGTGAGAATTTTTTGTTGTTCATGCTTCTTTTGTTATCTGATTTTTGGCTCACTAGCCACCGGAACGCTCTCGGACAATTGCTGAATGCTTAGAGCTAACACTCCGGGGCGCGCACTGGGCGGAATATCTATTAGGCGAAATGTCAATGGAAGAAATCGTTGTCCAGGATATCGTTCAGCAACCAAGCCATTTAAGGCGAGATAAAACTCAAAAAACATGTGGAGAGTGTCGACGAATTAGGTGATTGAGAAAAAACTTCGATTGTCCATGGAAGGAGATAATACATAT
>JAPYMA010001979.1:0-16148 GCA_035041965.1 Anisakis pegreffii
GCATATCAAAACAAAATGATAGACACTAAAATGAAAAGCCTTTCCGGATAGATACCATATCATGGAATATTCTGATACATTTCTAATAGGCCAAATACACGTAATTATCTATGGAGTTATCTTAGGATAAACTTTGTTTTCATCATTCACAACAGCCGTGACCGTTTCAGTAAACGCCTAGAGTGTGGCTGATTGACTGTATCGAGATTGAGCTGTTTTTCATTGAACTATATTGACACTCCTTGAAATCTCGATTCACATTGTTGTGGTGATTAATAAAAAGCGAGTGTGGGATGTAAATTCTATGCGGAAAAAATGAGCAAAAAAATATTGTGATCACTTAAACACAGTTGTTGCCTGATAACTATTCAATGATGGATGCGATGAGTTGAGTTGATGATGGCTGAAAGCCGTTTAGATCTACTCCTTTGATATCCTCTTTTTTTGTTCTCGTTGGATCGATCATGCACCGGATTTTTTGTGGATTTTGTGCCATTTTCATGCGCCCAAATTTGAATCTTTTGTGCAAAGCCAGCGAATTGTGGTTGGTCCTTAGGTATCAACTGCATTGTCTTTCCGACGTTTCTTGCCATTTTCCAAAAAAATTCATTTCTGCCAACAGTCAAGGCAAGGTTTGCATTGAAAAAATCATTAAGGATTTCCAAATTATTCACATAACGTCACAAGTTACTCTCACCAAACATAACGTAATCCAGTCTGAAGGAGAAAGTAATTAAAAAATTCCATCTATCCGGGGTCTTCCGGTGCTGCTAAACGGCTAAACTTTGAATCTTCTGTGCTGTTCATATGATTGCTTTCATTTGATTCGAAGTTGCAGATAACTTCTCAAAGTTTTCAAAAAGCAACAAGCCTTTACAATTCACTGAAGGTGAAATTTCCCTGATGAAAATAGATCATCCATTTTTTTTGAAAGTCTCTAAAGATAAACGGAGACAATGAATCAATTCTTCACCTTTTTTCGTAAATGTTGCCAAATTTCATTGCCTTTCTAATCAGAGACAGTGAATTTTCTGGTTCACTTGTTTATGTATGCACTCAAAAACGCATTTAACGAGATCGATTCCCCAATCACCGACTGATATCGAAATCGACAGCGATGTGTGCACAACCTGTTCTTTGAAGTGTTAGAACACGTTCTGCACAGATCAAAGATGATTTGTTACTGCATAGCGCGCTCGTTGAAATGAACCTTATTATTGATCAGCAACCATTCAAATCACTGATCAACAACTATTCAAAATCATTAGTTTCACTGATCAGCAACCGCTCAAAATCATTCAGATCAGCCCAATTCCGACTATGAATTTTCAACTATTCGGGAAAATTTTGCAGCAGCAGCAACTGTGACCAGATGACGGCAAATATGCTGACCAGATGGACAGTCTTCATTTTACTGACAACTGCAACGAGCCGTGCTTCAATGTCGCCAACATTCCTTGATTGGGTTTCTGCAACTTACGGTCCAGCAATTGCCGAACGCTTGAATAGACTTGATCTCGGCGACGGAGGCAGTTTCGGTGGTGGTGGTGGAAATCATACGGCTGGGCAGAAAACACGGTGAAATTTCGCTTCTAATCGACGCCAACGCCTGATTCGTCTGGCACTGTTTCATCTAAAAAGCTGTGTTCATCTGCTCTAGGACGTTTGCAGATACTCGACGAAAATCCGAGGATCTAAGTTGCCGTCATCGCTTTAAGTTATTTATTGAGATCTTTCCAGTGTTTTCCCCATCGCAATTAGAAAACTAATCGCTAAATTGCAAGTGAAGAGATGATTATATTATCAATTAGCAATAAACTGCCCGCAAGAGACTAGCTGTAAATTCTTCTTACCATCAAAAAAACTGATTACTTCATCCTTAAACGATCGCTCCATTCCAATACCTACAGTTTATAAATATATTCATGAGCACAGTGTTCATGTAAACGATTGGTTGGTGCTCTGCATGAGAAGATTAGTTAAAGCCTCAGCGCTATATGTCGTAGCTTGATGGAAATTTTCGTGTCAATTCTCCTGTTTTGCAAGTTCTCGTGGTGTTTTGTTTGCTAATTACTGATCTTGTGCCGGCTTTGAGACGTCGACCAGTGATTCTCGTGAACGGTATGACCAGTCGAGTGGATCATTATGCTGACATTCGGGATTATCTCAAGCAACGAGGATATCGCGACGAAGAACTTTATGGTACAACTTTTGGCAGTGCCGGTAATGTGAGCATGTTTTCGGTCACGATGGAGTGCGATTTCTCCAGAAGAGTGAGTACTTTGGCTTTCTGTAGAGACAATTTAAACTTTCCATAGCCATTACCATATCAATATTTAGTCATTATTCTCTGGTTTCCAACTCAAAGGGATACAACATTCGATAAGTGCCGACTTCGTAGAGTCGATACGCACCATTTTGTGTCGCCGAATAGCGAATGAGATGAGATTATAGGTGGAGCTTTCAGATTCGCCAACTTATTGTTGCAGTGAACTCATTCACCAACTCAAAAGTGGATATTTTGGCGTTCTCAATGGGATCACCTGTTGCACGAAAGGTGAATGCTGCTCAAACCTTATGCAATATTTCTTGGTTTCCATCTTATTCCAGTAAATCACTCAACTAGAAGTGACATTCTCAAAAATGAATCGTCGCAGGTAGCCAGAGAAACGCCACTTAAAACAGCCTTAATCGAGGATTAAATCTACTAATCTGGTGACACGTATTCACATGTCATTGTCAGATGATAGAACATATCTGGAACAGTCAGTTTTATCCAGCGATTTGTTGAGAGTTTACATTTTGCGTCCTGTTGAGGCCATTTTTGTGATGGTCATGGATTTTGTGTCTTTCCAGGCCATTTTGGGAGGGATTTGTGTGGATACTGGCGAAGAACTTGGCGCTCCGCTGACGTCTCTTGTGGACACATTCGTCAGTGTTGCTGGACCAAACCATGGCTCATTTCTATGCGTCTTCTCGTTTATCCGATCGTGCAACGCTCTCAATGGACTGATTTGTTCGTCGACGTATTTGGCTGATATCAATTCAGTGTCAGTGAGCAATTTGTCATCCGATGAAACTGGTCCTTGCTGATGCATCTTTCGACGATTCAGTCATAGCCCTATAGGCGGAAGCAACTTCGCTTATAGAAATCTGACTCCAAATGAAGCGAATTTTTCCCGAAAAGTAATCTAAACGAGATGAAATTCATACGAATTTGAAAAATTTTAAGCGCTGATCGACCCATTTGATTCCATTTGTTGCTGTTCTAATCGTTTTTGTAAATCAATTTGATCGTCTGTATCAATGTAACTTCATGAGATTTATTTTGATAGCGGATGAAATTTTTAAGGAAACGGTACGAAGGATCGCGTATATTCACCATATATTCCAAGGATGATGAGTTTGCTGGGTACGAGGTTTGCGGGCGATTGACAACCCCAATCGACGGACAAGATCAGGGTTATGAGGTTGGTGAGATTTTGGTACAATTGGAAAAATATTGGGCTCAACGATGAATTACTTCATCAGGCCTCATGCTCATTGACGGGTGATGAAGGTTCGAAGTTCCTGTGAACTGGAAAGTCGTATAATCTAAGGGATGATTCACAACAGAATTTAGTTTATGCTCCGATTCGATCTGGAGGTCATGCATAGACTTTGGAAGAATCATGAATGATAAATAAATTCAGTAAGATGGTAATAGTGATCTTATAATGAGCTCTACTTTCGTGTGGAGTGGAGTGGAACGCTCGAAATACACTGGATTGTCGACTTCCCAGAAATATTTTTGCCGTCAACTCATAAAGCTTCTCAAGAATTCGTTTAATTTTATGCCGTCACATTACAGTTCTCCGATATCAACCACGAGGAAACACTCAAGGATACAGTAGCATTACAGTACGAACTGTTAACAAAGCGCCATGTGAAGTTAATACCATCCGGATCGTCTGCTACTCAATGTGCTTTCATCTCCTCAATTTACTGGCTCTCATTGTGCTCGTTGATCTTGAAGTTATACGGTATTGCCGATGCAATTTTATGATGATTTTGAAGAATCGAAATACAACTGGATGACCAGAACTAGACCGAGTTCATCCGATTTCTCTACTAAGACCACCAGATCTGCGCTGATCCAACCCTTTACTGGCGGCAGTGTTTCTGATCCTTAGCTAAGATCCGCGCTAATTTACTTGGAAATGAAATATTATAGATTTTGCCGCAGATGAAAACCAGCCGCGATTGGATGATATATTGCGTTTGTAATTAGTGGAATTGATTTAACATCATCCCAAAATCCCGTTATTAGTTTGCTCACATGGTATGTTCACTCGTGCTCTAGTCCCTCATGGAACCACGAGTTTTTAGTAGCTCTATCATCAGTCTTGTACAAATTTTGCGTGAGTTCATTGTAAATATTGTTTACTGAATGTTTGTTATCATCATTGACAAATATCAATACGTTGTTAACTCTTGATATCATTGTTTTACATGCATTTGAGTGAATAAATCTTACTTTTACGTTTTCTACAACCTCTCCATATGTTCAAGATATTGCAAATAGACGATTTTAAAAGCTGCAAGTAGACGAGATTTCAGAACGATGTCGGAACAATGTACTGGGATAACATGACAGCTATTATACAACTAACAGATCTACTAACTGAGCTTGAGATTATCAATTCGAACATTATGTATTTTAGTACTGACGGATGAAGTAAATCCAGAAACTTCCACGTGTAACACCCAAAAACACCAGAATGCCTTGTGAGCAAGTTATTGAAATAATTTGCTCAATTTTACGACAGTTAAGCCAAGGGATATATCGTTGACAAAATCCTCACAGAGATGTTCGATGATCCTATCATGAAACTTTAATGTTTTTACACTCACACTTTATCAAGCTAAATGCCCTGCTATCGAGAATTCGCATGTTCGCGTTCTCGAGCTGTATCTTGAGCTGATGAATTGATCATTGCCTTGGTGCTGCTTTGATCAAAACGTGATCACACATATTCGTTCACTTCAGAGAGTCGCTCGCTGATTTGATTGCACTTTGTTGAGAGTTTGCCTACTGATCGCTGAATTCACAGTTTTGATCTCGCTCGCTCCTAAAACTGATTGATCAGCCGCATTGATCAACTATGCACACAAATTTAATCAGTTGCTACGTCTGGGTTTGCTGTTCATTTTCATTGATTTGATTGCGCTGTGTGGTAGTATTAGTTTGTTATTCTGATGTTGTTGTTTGTGTGCTCGTCGTATTGGATGGAATTGTTTCGCCATCATCACAACATTACTCTCGATTGGGATTGTTCTCTAATCAAACGAATTCATTCTGCTGACTCGAAGACGTCAATTCCGTCAGATCGTGACCAGATCTCGTGACCAGATCTCAGCTTCTTCTCGAGCCAACACCTTAAGATTCTACGCTTCTCCTTATTTCTTTAATCTGAATCTCCACTGAAGCTATCGATGCTTCGATCAACCTCATCACAGTTATTACATCGACCATGTCTTGATATTTAATGAAGTAAATCATCGATATTTTCTTGATATTTTGATTGGACGAGTATTCTACTGTACTAATCTCAGCCATAAATAGATGTCACGACATCTATTCATCATCAACTGGATGGACAAGGGCTCAGTACGTGCGAGCCCCAGGTACATTTCAACTGAGATATTTTTCTTCTAAAAGCCTTGAATCATACCAGAAATATTTCCAGCTTTACATAGTAACGTATATAATATGTCTAGTTTACGAGTGCTCTGAAACTATCCACTTCAGATTGTGCTTCCATAAGTCATATTGAGTGGTACTTTTGTCTTTATCTGGGTAGTCCGTCCATATGCCTGACCAGATTCAGTAACTGAATGAATCGTAGTCCTTCCTCAAAAACTTTTGTGCTTCCTTGCTGTTGTCCCTTGCTGATCTAGGAGCTTTGACTGATATGAAAGTTATTGTGCAATGCCGGTGATCGGTCGTGTTATTACTACTAATGAGTTAGATGACAGCAAAACGTATCGTAATGGCCTGCCACGACTGTAAGTGTTCTGTGGTAGGGCGTTTGCTTGACAAGATAACTGCTTGAACAAACCATAAGCCACATTTTATTAGTGATCAGCGATCACAAAACATCTCTGAATATTAGGTCGTTCTAGGCAGCTTAGAAACCATGTTTAATGAATATCTATCGAGTGTGATGGCATTTTCTAATGACAGGATATCTTTAGTGATTAGTCGTGCGTTCTTGAGTGATACTTCCCTACCTTGAATAAGCTTTAGCAAAGCTTTATCTAAACGGACAGCATACAGGCAAATGTCGAATCGTTTCTCCAAAAGTATAAGAGCATGGCGGTATTCTAGAAATTAGGAGGTTTAGGCTTGCGTCGCAATAGACTGCTGAATTTTAGGGATTTGAAGAGTAATTGATTATGTTGGGGACAAATTATTGAGGCCAAAGAAAAGATATGGGAATCATTTTTATTTCAATCCCTTGACCCTTTCATTTGAATCGGGCGGTAGCTATTGCGAAGGTCCGTTGGCATTGAATTGTTTCTTCGTTAAGGTTGGATATTGAATCGTTTTGTGAACTCATACTGAAGTGGACTGTAATGCTGGATCCATTGAATGCTTAGGAAGTAAGTAATGCAGTAGAAGGTGATGGAGTTATATAGTGTAGCTTGATGGGACGAAGATGAGATCACTCTTTCCCATCATTCGGTACTACGCAATAACTTGGGAAGCAAAATTGAGCTCAAATTTGAAATTCATTGCTGATACCCTCAAAAGATTCCATCAGTTGATAATATGTCACCGTATGAAAGTAGTCTCGTTAATTAGAGCATCTCAGGTGTTACGAGATTATTAATGAGCTGATGGAAGGTGCGAATAGCAGTAGTTTTAAATGATCTTGATCATTTGGATATGGGTTGGAGAGCAGTAGATTGTTGAGTCTTTGAGAAAGGCGAATTTTTTCGGCTCGATTTGAAAGCAGAAAGGCATCACTTTGAGCAAACATACCCCAGCAATCATCTATAATATTGGGACTGGATCACTACTAGAAAGTGTATGACAAAACTGATTTGTAAAAATAAAACACGGTAACTTATTGAGGAAACATAAGTTACCATTCGAAACAATGATCACTGAACTGTCGTTCATTCAAAACGTCTTGATATTGATCTGTTGATGATCTGATCTTATTTGATTCTGCAATATATAAGATATCTCTGTAATGATTGCGAGTGATTGGATTCTCATAGTGTAAACCCTCCGGTGTGAAATTAAAATTTTGGTGGAGCAAAATTTTAATTTATGCTGATTGTGGGGTGATGGAAAATTATCAGTTATGAGATGGAAATTTCAAAGGCTATGAGAAATTTCAACTTCCAATCATTCGTTTAATTATTTTAAATTACAGTTGTTTCAATGATTACAGATTTGTGAAATTGATTTGTATTATATTGTTGCACTCTGTATTTGTTTTGTTTCGTTAAATTTTCATCATAGTGTTGCGTTGATTGTTTTGATTGATACTCGATAGTTTATAAGTTATCTTTTAAATGATAATTGTATTATTTGATTTGGATGAATACCTCTTTAATGATAGTAACATGCTACTTTTACTGATTAGTTTTCATGTGTTAGCTTCAGCTTATTTTCCAATTTTTGAGTGATTCACATGATAGCAGGCCCATAATCAGGTGTAGAACATAATCCATTTCGAGAACATAATCCATCGCCGAAGTAATATGTTTAAGATGATGAAAGGGAGATGAGCACCCTTGGAAATGTTTTGAGAGGCTAAAGAATAGCTCATTAACAGTGGGAATCGGTTGACGAGTTTATTAATTCAAAGAAATCGCCTCTGCGAGAGAGTTCGCTCATATGAGAATTTAGACCAACTGGTTGGGGATAATCCTGATCATGTGCCTGTGTGCTTGGCATTATTAAAGATTCATAATGAATATTATTGTGATTCGTCGTTTGTTTATGTCATCTCTGATTTGTTTTCTGATGTTTTAGCATCAATTCCATATGACTACAACGAAATTCGACGATATTCCACTAAATGCAGACAAGAATCTTCAGTCAACGTCCTCCATACCAGTAATACCTCAGCACCTCCTTTTCCATCTCCTGATATTAGTGTTACTTGACAGTCTACAGTAGATGAACACTCAAAACCAAGGTCACCAGCGAAACCGTTAACACCAATCAAAAACCCATCGATACCAAAGACTTCATTCGTTATCAGTGGATATTTTTCAATCACGCGATCATTCAGCTCGATCAATCAGCATGTGATCAATCAGCTCGACGCAAAGTTATCGTCCAGAACAATTGCATTTAACAATTCAACCTCCCTCAATACCCCCCCTTCGTCCCTAAAAGCTGATCTCCTACTCAACACTGATTGAAGCAGTTGATATCCTGTCCACTACTTTCTATCCACCACACTTGGTGATAATCCAACAAGCGGATTAACATGATCATAATTAAAACTATCCGCTTCGCTCATACAGCCTACTTCACCACCAGCAGAGGCGTGGAATGTCATACTTACACCGAAGTTATACTTATGTATGTCAAAGTCATACTTATGCCAAACTGCTTCGTTAATTCCTCATTTACACGGTTCAGAACTTGCTCTTATATGTCCAACGACCTGAAGTTGGAGAGCAACTGCCAAATCAACCGTCAGTGATTTGCCGACAAAACAATTGCCATATCCACCACCTCAATGAATGCCATATCCGCTGAATGACCTTAGCAGCGATAATAATATCACTGTCAATAAATCTATCCTCCAATGCAAACCCCTCCAATCAACCAACAGATATTCGCATCAGTAAATGAAAAGCAACGATAATATCACCTTTCAAAACGACAATCAGCAGCAATCGGACCATGGACGTTGACTGAGCAATTCAAATCCACTGGATCTCGTCGTTTCAAGAACAAAAATAACTAAAAAATAAAAATTACAAAAATTTTCAAAAATAAATAATGAAAAATAAAAAATAAAAAATAAAGGAAAAATAAAAAAAATAAAAAATTAAAGAAAAAAATGAAAAAATAAAAACAATCATTAAATGAAATTCAAAAAATCCAAAAATCTATGATTTTGATGTGTAATAAAAGACATTTTTATTATACATATATTATTATTACGTCAATATTGTTATGATTAGCTGCGATATATCTCTGTTATCCTCCGTAATCCACAATCTTCGTATCCAAATATGTCTTGTTACATTATCATTCATACCAGTGATTCTCAGTATGACAATTATTCTATTTATAATGAACGACAGTTAAAATCATTGAATTTGCACAATGCAGTAAAATCATCCTCAGCAAGCTACAGCTGGTTTAGATCCAGCCGCAACAATTTTCCCCCTTTGAAGGTAGTTTACCACTCAATTCTCTCGAAACTGATTTCGGTTCCGAAGTTCCGAGTCCTCCTCATGCTTGATGGTGTTCAGCTGTGGGTTCTTGATGCCTTTCTGTTTTCCCTTTGAAGGGAAGGTTAATTGACTGACTGTGACAATAGGACATTGGACATATCCTATATCCACAGAGACCGTAACGAAGAGAATGCTCTATGAGCCAAAAAAGCGAAGACAATGAGCTAAGCAGCAAATTTTAAATAAGATTGAGATTTTCTGTGTTGAATTTTTGGGCGATGAATATAAGATGAATGTAATTATGAAACAATGCGAGATTTTAATCACCATAAAGAAGTGAAAAATAAGATCATCATGACGAGATCACTATTATGTAGTAGATGGTGATGTGAATGCTCACGTAAACGAAACTTCATACGGTGACAAATTATCAAAAAAGATATCTTTGGCTATTCCCATGTTTCCATCCAAATTTCAGTTTTTCCCTGCTCTCCTTTAGACTGTTCCTATGATTCTGGCCTTGTTCGGGATATCAATACATCAATCAGGATTGTTTTATTGACTTCATTGGGATATATCATCTCAATCATTTATTCGTTGGAGTGAACCATACCTCAAATGTCACCAGTGAAACTGCATTACGAGACTTTATAAGAGCCAGAGAGAGATCCACTCGAGAAAACGATTCAATATCAGTTACCTTCGAATTAATTTTGATCTCGCATATTTCTTTCCATATTTATCGCAGATTCCAGTAGAATCCTTTCCACTGGCAAGGGGATGATTGCTGGGCGCATAAAACGCCTTCATTATTGAAGGTCGAAATTAAATCTCTGTTATGGATGAGTAAACGGATGAAGTGAAGCGGAGTTAGCCAATAAAAAAATTATTCGTTGACCAAATTCAGCAGTCCTTACCAACTGGAAATTCGTACCTGGCTAGCCTTCCCACAACTGTTCTTACGTTCAAGAAGCCTGCTTCAAAGAAATTCACGCAGCCTGCACTAGGCCTTCCTAGGCGAGACTCTAGTGCGTAGGTTTCAAGCCAGCCTAGCAGTTGAAAGCTTACAGACTCTCATTTTGAAGCATGTGCATTCAGTTGATGATACATTGATGTGCCTTTTACAAACAACTACTGAGCACTATCAGCAGCAATTATTTTGAGGTTGGTTCGTTGTCAGATGTAAGTTCGTCGGCTTGCCAGATGATTTTGCTGCCTTTATTGCTGTCCTTTTGGATAGAGCTATCTGTCAATCAGGCGTTATTCTGATTGGATAATCTTAGATTGAAGAAGTTAAGAGAGCAAAGCGGCTGCACATTTTGGAATTTGGGTTTCCATTCTCGGTTTGTGTCCCCAAATTAGATTGCTGCTCATTTGACAACTCCATCGCTTCCTGCATATGTTTCCATATCATATTTGCTACGTGTTCACTGTCCTGCTGTTGTCTAAGCCTGGAATGCTGGCGATTGCCATGCTTATTGAGCGCCTTCGTCGGTGCAATTGTCGCATATCGTGATGAATCCACATGCCTGATCTCGGCTGGATTCTAATTTATTGCTTTGAAATGCACGAGGCTAGATAGAACTGAGCGAGTTGAAGCCGGCTTATCTCTCTCTACCTTTTGATCTTCACTCATCTGTTCATTCGTCTTTACAGATTAAAAAAATCCAAACTTCGGACCTTTCATAATTTGATAGCTAGCTGTTCGTGTCCATACTTTGTGCGTGTTACCATTCACGCTGCACAGTTATTGGGCTCTACTTCGGGATCACTTCAGATTCATTTCTGAGCCATTCGAATGATATGTGTATGAGGGAAGATAGACGAAAATTTTCAAATGTTTGAAATTTCCAGCATTTTTAACTTGGCATTTTAGTGAGCACAAGCTTTGAGCACTTAATGATGCTCCTCTCATTCCTATGTCAAAGACGCGTATTAAGAAAATCTCATTTGACCGTCTTGCACTGCAAGTGATCTAAAATTGCTGTGTGAAGAGCTGTTTTTTGGTATGGATTTCATACATTCCTATCTACTGTACCACCACCACTCACTGCATTCATCTGCTGTTGTGCGTTTTGTCTTCATTCATCAAGTCCCTCTGAAAGCGTTTAAATCGTATTTTTGGATGATTTGTTTGAGAATGGATATTGCGGTGATGTGAGGAGATTAGATGCGGCACTGATAATGGCTTGCACTGGCCAATGCTAAGAGCAATTCAACAGGCAATTAACAACAATTGATGTGTGCAGATGCAAGCGAACCAATTCAGCAGCATTCTTACGGTTGTTCCAAGCCGTAGGTGCTTGCATGACTTTCAGCCTAAAAATTTTAGCCGTATCCTGGAGCAAAATTTAAGGTGTGTCCTCGGCTCCATTACCTAAATCGATGTGAGCTTGTCTCTTATCATCAACAGAGTGAGCTTATCTCCTTTTAACTGAGAAGCCATCAATATTATGGTTTTTTCAATAGAAATCTGCTTGAATACTCCAAGAGAATCTATCAGGAATGAATTTCTTCTACTTCAGCTTCTGAGATTTCCATTCATTCGGGGTTTCTGGTCATTTTCAGTGGACTGGTTGGTAAAGTCCCTCACAAATCCATCTCTCTTGATTGTTATCCGTGCTCCGATTATGAACTCCTCCAATCGCACGAAGCTCTAAAGTGCCTTTAATTGCTAATATCGTATATAATGCAGGCAATTTCATCGCATTTGTTTGACTGTTGTTCGTCAACATCACATGAGAAGATCATCTACTTATTGTTAGAGCCGTGAGATATTTTTTAACCTTATTATTGCCAGCTCTTTCAACAGAATTTTCTGTGAAGTGTTAGTGAAGTTCGTAGATAATCTGCTTGAATGTCACCTAGGTAACACACCAAAACACTGAACAAACCGCTATTGACGTTGGTTTGTTTGGAATGATGATGATATCGGCTCAGCTGAACACTCAAAAATATCAAAAGCGCATATAGCACCTTAGTACCTCCATAAAGATTTATTGAGAATTGTAAACCTGACAGGGTAGGGGGGGCTTAACTGCGGAATACATTTAATCGTGAAGATTAGGGGAGCACAAGGTAGAGGAAGCTTTGTGGAATCCGAGGTTAAGCAATAAGCTTGCATGGATTAACACTTTGCCGAATCTGAGCACTGGAGGGATTTTGGTTCCGAAATCACCCTGAATCTCATACGGTTTGGATCGAGTATTCGGGTGTTTCATTAAACTTTCATGTTGATGGAATTCTTAAAAAATTGAAAATTTCATTTTGACTCTTCGCGAAGTCAAATGCGTTGTTCTATCTTTTAAAGAGTTAAACTCTCGAGAATATAGGGATTATTGATGTCAGTCATTTCGAATCTTAATGGATTAAAGTATTGTATGCGAGTAGCACATAGTGCTATACCTAGTAAATGCACCCACTCCTAGTTTGTAATCGGATACTTGCCTGGCTAATCGATCTTCGCCTGTATGATGGATTCATTTCCTCATGTGATAAATCAATCTCTCTTAGGCTGGAAGCAAAGCCACGTATGAATCATTGTTGATTCTACCCAGATCCAAGCTGATGAGACGAGATTATTGGATAGCGACAGTCATTAGTTAGAAAGTAATGTCCGAATGTACTTTATGAGTAGAAGCCAAGCGATTGGGCAGCCGAATACCATTCCAATATTTCCGCCTCAGTTATCACATAATATGTGCCCACTAAATAAGTTAAGGCACGCCCGTAGATTTTCAATTGGAAGAATTTCTTAGTTCAAAGCTTTCTAAGTCAATCCCTAAAGTCAATCCCTCAAATCTCGATTTCTAGCCTGGTCAATTCACTCATTAAAATTTGAAAAATCTTCGCCACTCACGTCTTAGTGGCTCTATTTTTGCTTTTTCTGCAATATTCAATATCTTTACATTGTTTTTGCTTGATTGCTTTGCTAATTACCTTGTGTCATTTGTGAGCGATATCATTTAAATGATGATTCAATTATGGATGATGAGCAATTTCCACTCCAATGTCGCATGCTTCATTCCTCTTCAAGATTTTAGCCGAAATGCCTTACTATTTTACTATCTACCGATCCGATATGTCCGAGCGGATGCATATCTCTTATAAAGCCATATGAATCCACGAGCATAAGTCATGCTTACATGCTTGCGGCTAACATAATCAAGAGCGATTTTAATGACATCAGACTAGCGCGAACAATAAGGCATAACCATCTAGACGAAGGAATGCGTTTTGCATCTTATCCCATCTTCTAAACATTTATCCCAAACTATAATTTATTTATTTATTTATTTAATCAGCAAATCCAACTCAATACGAGTTTATGCCACTCTGTTATTACCAATATCACTGATATCACATTCTTCCTTCCTTGGCATTCTTCTTTCCGCGCAGCTAACGATAATAGCGTTTGGAATCATCTGTCTTCATGAAATCCGAACTTGAATTATTGATTTGGCAAGCACAGAGGTTTTGGACTACTCTCCCATATGCCCATTTATTTCTAGGGAGAGGGACTCAGAAGAAACCCGAAAATACATTCCGATTGATCGACTAAACACTTGTCCAACGATCGTTCAGAGTAGATGTTTGGAACAGCCATCAGCAGTGAATCAGTGATCTTTCGTTATCAGTAATAAACGATTAATGTAACCGAGTAGATCCATAGCAATCGGCATATCAAGCACGCCACAACCAACCAATAACGAGTGCCTGTTGCCATAGATAATTTGCATAGTTAAATCCAGCCGAATACCAACAACAATCCAACAAAGCTATCGCAACAATGACGAACATTTTGCCGATCGCACTTAAAGGATTAATATTGGTATATGCGACATCGGGATGAGTCAGCGTTTTTGAGGTGATATGATACGATCAGAGAACGCTATGTTGATATTTCTGTAGCTGTCGATTTGTGACGGCACAAAAGGCAGCTTAAATGTACAAGGTGCGACAAGAAATTCAGTTAAATTTCTGGAATCGAACGAGCGAAATCCTCCCACAATATATATAATTTTCTACCAGCAGAGAATCTCCTTTATCCGATGATGGCAAAAACCTATTTCTGAGGTATAGCAAATATTTTAGGAAGTTTTAAATTGTTCACTTAACCTGTTTCTGACCACACAATCGTGTCAAGAAAAGTCGAAACGACTCCGTTTAAAAATGACATTTTTGTCGGAAAGGTAATCATATAAACATTTGCCAAGAGGTTTATTTTGCATGTTTTCACCTACTTTTCCATTTAAGTCTTTACACCCTACCTTATTGTTAATAACCCAGCACCTTTTCGGCCTTGCTCATTCTTCTTTCCGATCTTTACAGTGCTTCTCAACTGTTTTATTTCACTATTATAAAATTAATATATCCCATTTTGAGCCCTTATCCTAACGATGTGTTAACAAATCTGAGCATACAGGTAGCTTGAAAATGGTAATCTTCCTATCCCGATTGCCGTGAAATATTGATAACTGAAGAGATCAAACCGTCAGCGTTTTGTTGTTCAGACGACAGGTTGAGCTTACTCTTTGGAGGGAATTTCACTGAGCATTAAGCTCAATGTTAGGTTTTCGGCTAGCCTTAAGCCACATCATCATCTGATTTCGGGTGTTTGTGCTTTGCATTTTTTGGGAATTGATTGTGAGTTTGTGCATTGAATCAATCGACAAAATGTTCGTCACTCTTGCGATTGTTTAATAGATTGTTGTTGGTATTCGGCTGGATTTAATTAGGCAAATTATTCATGGCAACAGGCACTCGTTATTGGTTAATTGTGGAGTGATTGATACGCCGATTGCTATGGATCCACTCGGTCACATTAATCGTTTATTACACTGCTGTTGGCTGTTCTAAAAACCACTCCGAACGATCGTTGGACAAGTGTTCAATCGAACAATCAGTATATATTTTCAGGCTCCTTCTGAGTCCCTCTCCCTAGAAATCATTGGGCAATATCGGAGTGTAGCCCAAAACCTCTGTGCTTGCCAGATCAATTACCGAATTAAGATCTTAAACAAGGTGCTCGCAGTCGAGATTTCAGGATTTCTTGGTAATTTAGGATTTTGGCTATTTTTTGATATTCTAAACCAGTGTTGATGATAGCTAAGTACTTTTGGTGCAATAACCGTGCAAATGCATAAATTTTCAATTGAAATCATCTCCTAAATGCACTGAACATTCATTCGATTCATTCGTAAATCAGATTTCTGATTGACACGAAAGTTTCATAGTGAACAAACAATCAGATTGCCTGAAAATGCAAACTGAAAAATGGGAAAAAGTGACAATGGAACAAATGTGAATTTTTGAGGAGATTCGAAACGATCAAGGAATGGTATCGCTGACGTTTGCGTACTTATTGGCGGGGGGCGGCTTACTACAATAGCCTCTAATTGGCGAGATGTGTTTTGAAATTCAGTTGTATTTCTAGGAAGAACTCAAATCTTGCGACAACATATATACTTATCTGATAGCAGAGAATCTCTCCTACGCGATGATAGCAAGAGATTGTTGTGTTGCTGAGCAAATCTGAGTGCACATGCAGCTTGATTATGGTACTCTCGAGATGCAGATTGTAGTGAATTGTTGATAATTGAAGAGATCAAATGATCAGCGTTTCGCTGCTCAAACGATGTGTCAAGTTTATATTCTGGAGAGAATATCGGCAAAATTCAGCTCAGGATTAGGCTTTTAGCTAGCCTTAGGCCAGATTATCCAGTTTCGGT
>JAPYMA010001981.1:0-38192 GCA_035041965.1 Anisakis pegreffii
TTGTGCCCACGTGGCAAGAATATTTTTAGATAGACTTGGAATGATGAATTTGCAAAGTATATTGAGTGATAAGATCAATTAATATAATGATTGCGATAGAAATATGATAATACGAACACATAATGTACCATTAGCATAACAAATAATTTTGGAGAAACAGAAAAACAGCTCAATTGAAATGTAGTACCTGGGGCTCGCACGTACTGAGCCCTTGTCCATCCAGTTGATGATGAATTGATGTCGTGACATCTATTCATGGCAACCGTGACATCTCCATGGCACCGTGACATTCCCATGACGTCTCCATCTCCATGACAGCACCCGTGGATTCCTCAGAGTTGTATCGTATTCGTCTACCCGTCCAATGGAACCTGATTGTCGAATGATGACCGTTTGCCTGTAAATTCTGCAAATAATGACATGAACAACAGTGGATCACTAATGCGGACAGGAACTATTCAGAATGATAATGTTAAGAATTTAGTCAAATATTATTTGTTTTATAGATACCGTCGTATTAGTCGGGCGTTAACTGCCACTGCCACTCTTGAGGAACACTCCAATTTCATACTCCACCGTCACACAGCTTCATCAATTGCCCAAATGCTCGAATCCAAGTCCACTCGCCAACTTGGCAGGAAGAATCCATTGCCATCTTTGGGACGACGAGCACACAAAAAACAACAACAGAAAATAACCATAGCGAACTACTACGACCACACAGCACAATCAAATCAATGAAAATGAACAGCAAACCCAGACGTAGCAACTGATTAAATTTGTGTGCATAGTTGATCAATGCGTCTAATCAATCAGTTTTAGGAGCGAGCGAGATCAAAACTGTGAATTCAGCGATAAATAAGCAAACTCTCAACAAAGTGCAATTGGCGAGCGACTCTCTATTAATGAACGAATATGTGTGATGCGATTGTTTAGACGTTTAGATCAAAGCACAAAGGCAATGATCAATTCACCTGAGGCCCATCAAAAAGCACATTCAGGAGTCATGTATGCTCAGATTTGACCAGCAGGGACAAGATTTTTTGACACAGTCGGATAGCAAAGATTCTTAGCTTTCAGATCAATAGCGCAGTGGCGCTCATTCATATAAATTGACCACTATCACAGATCATTTCAAAGTGACTGCCTTACTGATGTGTTTATTCAGCATTCATTTACTTTTGTCATGGAAGGTTTATGCGGTGGATTGTTGATGCGCCATACATCTTTCGATATTTTATTCGTGATTTTAGTTTTTTCATAATCGGTGATAATTTGTGAGAATGTCGTGTCGTATTGCTATTGTGAGAATCGTGGGAATCGCATTGCATTGTTGATGGTTTTGAAATGGAACTTGATGGAAACTGCGAAATATTCACTTAATACTGTTCCAGATGGGGATGATCGAGCAAGCTGTGACAGCTTAACGATGCTGTCACTGCGGATTGATTCAGATCGAAGGTGAGAAATTAAATCATTTATGTGGTGATTTAATTTGTTACTTGGTGGTTTGAAATGACTTGATTATCAATCGGTCTTGTTGATTTCTCATGATCTGATATGAATTGCCATATTTTCAGTGAGTATGGTGGGCGACATTTGGATGGATGCCTTTTTATTCGACAGATGACGTTTCCAATGGATGATGTTCGATGGTTGGGGACGAAGATAACGGTTGATGTGAAGGATATCAAGGACGAAGACGACACCAAGGAAGCAACAATATTAAACCAACGATATGAAAGTATAACGTATCAACATCAAAACTACAACAAGCGAATAATATGATATGATAGCGCATGGAAGCGCAGGGTTAGGAGTTTGAAATTTATTTTCATTTCATGAGAAATTGAACAAATAATCCGGAGTTGAACAACTCCTCATTTTGGACCATTTATTTTCACTTCTATTAAAACTTAGGGAACAAGAATAAAATTAAGTCGTGGTCAGTGACCACATTTTTGCATGCTTTATTCTTTTATTCCTTAATTCATTGGTGAATATTGTGAATTATTTTGTGTATGTATAGTAGTTAATTACTTGTACATCGTACTTTATTAGTAACTGACCCTTTGTAATTTGATGACAATACAGTGATACATATTGTGATATGTTGTTGTTCAATGCTATGAAACTTATCGAAACATGTTTCCGAATGAATTGATGATGCGTCGTATGTTTTAACTGGGGGGATTTTTGAGTACTTTTTAATTCGGTTGTTAATTTTATATGTGCTACTATTGTGCTATTGTTATTGTTGTAACTGTCACTGTATTGTCATGGGCTGAGAAATTTAGCGGGCGTGAGTCTAACGTTATCAACCAATTTACGAGGGGATCCATGATTATCTGCTACCATTTAGGGTAGAATTTTTATATGTTAATTTTGTTCATTTATTATAATGTATTGTATATGTATTATAATGTATATGCATAATTTGTTATAATTTTATTTATGCCAGAAATTTATTCATTCATTTTGTATAGTAATCATTGTTGTCATTGTGAATTTTTTTGTAAGGGATGTGGGTAGGGCAAAGGAGGGATGCGGCACGTGATGACCCGCTTAACTCTGGAGCCAGAGGTAGGGACTTGGACTGGCCTATCCCACCTGATTGAAAATTTTTTTCATTTTGTGCACCCTGTCATTTCCCCGAATGTGGACTCTATTAGGTGAATGCATGTTGGACTCTAGAATAGGTACGAGATTAGCACATTTGATGATAGTTGACTCACCTTGACAGTAACTTGACTTGGCTTGACATTTGAATTAACATTTAAAGTTTGAGCTTGACTTGCCTCGACCTAAACCTGGCTTTTAGCTTCTTAAATAGTTTCCAATTGACGTAGACATGAATTGACTAGGCTTTGATTTGACTTAATGAAATGTTAGTTCAACCTCACTGTGAGGCACATTAGCATGTGATTCAAAGGATGTTTAGTTATATGCACAATCTGACGCAGTAACCTAGTAAAGTAAAGGCTAAGAAACAAGCTCTCGGAACTCATCGCTTCTTGGAGATAGAGGTATCACATGAGATAATGCTTAGTTAGTTGCTGGAGGAGCTCTGACTGGTGTTGTTAATAACTGCACTGGCATGTTATAACCAGAAAACTATCCCTATAAAAGTGAGTTTCACTAACGCAGGGTATGAATCGCCTTATGAAGTTAGCGGTAGGTCTGGAAAGTTCGCCTGGACCACTCATCCTGTAGAGTCGAGTCGCTGACTGGTGACTCGAAGTCTCAGGTGTTTGTGGCAAGTCGCCGAAGCTTATCTATTAGCCAGTGCCATGATGGCATTCATACAATTCTATGATGATATCCTTATGTCCCTTGCCAGTGTAGTTATCATTCATCACTTGTGCTACTAAGGTACTCGATAACCTCATACAATCCACTTGAATGGTCTAAAGTTATCGCATTGAAAATAACGTATTAGTTAGTTTCTGGTCAAAGATGAGGGTACGGTAGGTTTGAATATGCCAACCCCTATAGCATCAGAAAAATAGCTATATCTCCTCGCAGAGGCGGAATTTTTCAGTGATTTTTTCATTCTTAGAAAGCAGACGTTCTGCTCAATCGAGCGATGTACAAACTTGAATGTGTATCCGGGCAAACTTGAGAAGACGGTAGGCTTGAATGTACCCATATTTCTATAGTATTATATAATATGCATTGATCTATAGTGATCAAATGCATATCAATGAGCACCTCAGCCCCAGTTGAGATAGCTTTAATCAAATAGCTATAACTACTCAGCTAGGCGGAATCGCCCGGCAAAATGTATATTTTTCTGAATGCAGAGATTCTGCTAGATTGACCGGTGTGAAGAAATTTTTATGTTACTGGTCAAAGCTGAGGGTACGGTAGGTTTGAATGTGCCTACCCCTCTAGCATCACAAAAATGGCTATATCTCCTCGCAGAGGCGGAATTTTTCAGTGAGTTTTTCATTTTTCGAAAGCAGAGGCTCCGCTCAATCGGATAATGTACAAACTTTCATATGTTAACGGGCAAACTTCGGAAGACAGTAGGCTTGTATGCAATTCATTTTTCATTTTTCTTCTTTTTTTTTCGAGTTTTATTCATCGTTTTAAATACATTTGTATTTGACTAACAACTGATCATGAGCATTTCGTTGAATCAAAGTCTGCGTATTGGGCAAAAATAATTGAAGATTGCGAACGAATTAACATGTTTGATTCGAATACGATCACAAAATTATCAATGCACGATTACAAAGGGCAAGCAAAATTATCTACCCAATAAATTTCGAGTAAAACAACCACGTTTACAGAGCATATCCAATTGAAACAGTTGTTGTAGTTGTTACAAATATCATTATTGCTATTAAGGCATTGAATTATTCTGATTGTGTTTCACTTTTGTTTGTTTGAATTTTTGGATTTAAACATTCTGATGATTCGAACACCGCTTTGTTGAATGTGAATAGATTGTTTAGGATCATTGATTCGGCTGAAATTTATTAAATTTAACTGATTCCACATCGAACAACAACAAACAGTACATATTAGTTATGGAAAACGAGGAATAAATTGTACAAAGAGTAAATTCAGGTGAAGGGAAATTTTTTGAGTTGAAGATGTGCAAGCAGAACATCAGATACTGCTCGCTCTTTAGGCGGGCCGAAACTGTTTGAAAGCTTCGATTATGAGATTGATGAACCATCTAGATTTTTCAACTGTTGCTCTAGGATGTGCAAGGACATTTTAAAATTTTCTGGGGGGTGCAGGGGTGGGGTGGGGAGGGAGTGTTGAGAACCACTGATCCAACAGATAGAATGTGAATGGAAACTAGCTTGCTTCAGTCGTTTTGAAGTCACAGGGTTGCAGTGATGAGCACAACTGCCTATATTAGGTCATGCCACTGTGCTAGGCTTGCTAACAAATCAGCATGAACGGAAACGTTTTGAAAGTTAGCAGAGCGATTTTCAAGGGTTCAGAAGACCGCCAAAACCATGCGAATTGGTCACAATGAAGTGTGCCCACATCTTCTGCGGAGCCGGTCGTTCTACTCCGGCTACTGTCCTCTGTATTTGACGATGACTCAGCGCTCGACTTCTCGGCTCTACTCTCATCCACAGGTCTTTCATCATTGCCTTTCTCCTCATATCCGACTGGACTAGCTGCTAAGAATTCTTGTCTTGCATCATTTTCCTCTTTCAGAAGATCTTCTTTGCTCCCGTTGTCGCTTGTCGTAGACGTAGCCTGAATAAAGTTGCCACTCAATGGGTCAGTTAATAGGGTCAAATCTTATGCTGAAATTCCACTTGACTTCCTTCCACGATCCCATGAAATCAGTTCCGAATATTCACCTTAAACCTGGACTTGTTCTCAGGCTTCGTTGACGAAAAAACAAGGTCTCTGAACTCAGCAATACTAAATTCATAAGATTTCCATTTCAAGACGGATGTACTGGCGAGCAGTTCATCAATAATTTCAAAAAAATTCTCTTGGATTGGTCACAAATGTAGAGTTGGGATCGCAAAATTTTTGGTGGCCACCGACCGATCTGAACCAATTTTGGTTTCGACTGATGGCCAGTATTCAAAGGTCAGCTCCATCGTATATTTCGATGACTACCAACCCAACTCTGGGCACATCTCCTTATAAAAGTGATGCCACATTAATGCTGAGAATCACTTGGAGCCTGAGCATAATGCCCACTGTATGAGAATAACACTTACGTAGAGCCTCGCTCAGTTAAGATTTTAAGAGCAATATCGAGTGAGAAATCTACACTATTGAACGTACATTTTCATCATTTGGCGCTTGATGTTTACTCAATTTTTCGGGTAAATCTAGTGCTTTACCAGGTTCACAAGCAACAATCGGACACGCATTCATGCAGTCATCATTTGGTGGTGGTACTCGAAGTTGTTGGAATGTGATCTGAAACGATCGCTATCATACCGAAAACTCGAATTCTCTTTGAGAGCTTCAACGAGCTCTAGTGACCTCAGAACTTTGCGATCATGTCAATTGTTGGTTGCATCACTTTTACCATTCGTCTCGTTCGCGTATTCCTAATCTAATCACACACACACTATCAATCCAAAGAATGAAATGCATCGATGATCAAACAGCTGTCTGATTTCGGATCGTTATCAGTTGAGTAACTGATTTGTTGTTGTTGTTGAGGTCGTTCCGCGAGACAATTTCAGTGGTCGTTATATCTGACCACAGTATGTCAATCACTAAGCCATGATCTTTCAAAATCACATGCATTGATTGATCCGTATGATATTCGCTCGCTCATAGCTCGATGATCTATGTGATGCCAATCAACAGATCAAAGATTCAAATTTACGAACTGCGGATAGTTTAAGAAGACGACAATGACTAGAGGATGTACGGTTGCGCTAAAAATGGAACATAAATGTCAAAATTGGTTTGAGTTTTGGTGAAAACACACTTCAAGATCTTCACTAATACAAACAACAGCGGCAGCGTTGTTGAATTGTCCGGCATAATTTGGTGCTGAGAAAACTGTTATTAATTTTCGTCCGACCATTAATTCATAACCGTCTTGAACAACCTGTCAAAGAAATTCGACTAAATTGTGATTGTCCAGATTTCATCTGATTCAAACAATAGTCTAAGAGGATCAATCGATTTCAAAAATTTTCAATAACTTCGGGAGCAAATGAGCTGACTTCTAGACGTAATCAACTTTTTTGAACTCATTGCAACACTACCCATTTCAATGGGAACTTCAATTCCCATCTGACCACTCAAACCATGCAAGTAACTGTTCCACTCATCTGTACTAATCAAAACTGACGCAGAGTGGAATGAATGAACTACAATACGATCGAATTTTACCAAATTCAGTTCATAGCACCGTTCAGTTCAACTTTTAATTCAAGCTCAACTTTACTCTCATTGTTTTCCTTGGTTCCTAGCAATTAAGCTCGCCCACCTGATGTGCTCGTATAATCAGATCAATATGTAGCATTTTACAAGCAGCAGCCACAATACCGGGGCCGAATGCATAACTTAAACCACGCTGTGAATAGAACCATCCTTCACCTTGAGTGGTTGGATCCGACCACAGTATATCAATCACTAAGCCGTGATCCTTCAAAATCACATTCATTGATTGATCCATACGATTTTTGCTAGCTCATAGCACGATGATCTGTGTGATGCCAATCAACAGATCTACGATTCAAATTTACGAACTGCGGTTGGTTTAAGAAGACGACAATGACTAGAGAATGTACGGTTGAGCTAAAAATGGAACCTAAATGTCAAATTGAGGGAACAATACGTGTCAAGGTGGAAGTAAACCACCGAGCTCATATTCAAAGTACGAAAGACACGAGTTCGACTGCACGCTGGAGCAAATTCCACACTGGATTTCGTTTCAGAGGTAAAAATCGGTAGCAGCAGAAATGAGGAGTGTTTCTTTAGATTATCAACAAAACTGTGGAGTATTCCATTTGCTATCAACTATTCCATTGGGTATCTTTTAATTGCCAACAGAATTGATGGATATTTTATTCATTGTCAATTGAGGTGAAAAGTATGTCGATCATTATCACCAGGAATGAGATGTATTTCACATGGAATCGTATCCCATTGAGTTCATTCATGGTTCTTATGACTTTGACCAAACCGTTAAATGTTGTAGTGTGATTTATTCGGTGCTCTTGTTTTGTTGATGATTCTCAATCGAGCGACAACAAAACACCAACCATAGGTTCAATCGGTCTTTTCACCTGTCGTATCAAGTCGAGAGATATCAGCTCTGGTGACATTCCACCATGCATACATATAATACGTTTTGCGATTAAACCAGCAACCGGCAATCGATTAAAAACAGTCATAAATTCCCACCAAAGTCCTGGACTGTAACAATCCATTTTCAGTTGCATTTATAACTTCTAATTTTTTTTCCATCACATAAACCAATTGATTCTTAGACTGATATGTATAATTTTCCAAAGCTTCAATGCATTTGTCTCATCGTCAGTAATTTTCTCGTTTTTCAACTGGATTGGAGGAAATGAGTAGCCGGCGGGCGTGATGGACAAGAAGGTAAGGCCGAAGAGGTGGAAAAACCATCAAAACGATATCGTCTGATACGAATGCAGTTTAAAAACAACACAAATGAGGATTTGAAACTATTGACGATCATGTTTTGATCAACGCTATATTAGCGAAAGTGCGGCCCGATGAGATCGCCAATGGAGAAATAACATCAGTGGTCTGGATTGTGAGCTAATTTTCCGGCCATAGCACTGAAAATCCTTATCCTATTGAAGTAGAGATTTCCTTCAATATCATATGGCTTCCTTTGAAATCCGTAGCAAACAACTTCGATATGAAAAGAACAAATTCGGAACGATCTTAAACTCGCTGCATCTGATGTGATAATCGAAGCTGCTGAAACGAAGCATCAACACGACATTTAAAAGTCCGAAGTGAATGCAAATACTCTGTGAGTGCGATAGGTGATTTCAGTGCTAACTGACGCACTATAGGCAAATGTCACGACTAAGAGGAGATACTAAGTCGCCTAATGGCACTCTACAGAAATTAAGTGAATTCTTTCGAAACCGCAATAATTTCCTCGGATGGACTATTGGTGTCATGAAAGTGGTTAATAAAACGAACCCATATCGTGCAGAACATTCCGCATGAAAACCATAGATGCGACTGACCGAAGGTGTTTCATGATTGCCTCGCAACAAGAAAATACGATCACTATAGCGAAGTTTCAACGATAGCAAATAGACGATCGTTTCGATTGATTGCTCACCACGATCAACGTAATCACCCAAAAAGATCATTCGCTGCTTCGGAACACGTCCGATTATATCGAATAGTTTATGCATATCCTATAAGGATCATTGAGTGTCAATCCATGACTAGGGCTTAATTGATTTGCAAACCAGTGAGAAGTGATATTTGATATTCTAACAGCGACAATGTCTGTAAGTTAATCGTTTCAGCTGCTCCACTCGTCATGCTCACGAGCGAATCTCATGGTTGGGCACTAGGCAGCCAGCCATGAGATCCAACGTAATCAAGTCTGGAAAGGTGATGAAAAGAGTGAATCTGATAGGGTGATGTCTAAAAGGCGATTGTTTCGGTAGAGTTTAAAATCTGAAAATGATGGCTGCAACGAACACTGCCGCAAAGCCGTATTCGACGCATACGTTGCTTCTAGGCTGCTCACATTCGAAAATCAGAAGCTATTTTCGATGCTTAATGGAATACGACACATTCACAATGAAGACTGTTGTGAATTCATAGGACGGACTTGGTATTGACCATGAATATCGCCAATTACTTTTATCGGAACGTCAACTTCAACCAGCATATCGTCCAACATGACCACTCGTTTTGCGTAAGTAATTACTTTGATTATTTCATCCAACGACATCACATCGGTTATTGTTTGTTTCTAAATCGCACACGATCAAGCGTCGATTGATTACAAGAGGACAGTGGCAAAAAATGCTACTCACTCACTAAACATACACAAAGAGTTGACGTCTAAGTGAAAGTAACTGAAAATAGAACTTTCAAAGACATACAAACTGAACTTACCGCTTCGTAAAGTTTGGTAAGTCTTTCTATCACGTCATCAATCCAGCTGATTTCACAGTCTGGTAAAGCCATACGTCCCGGTTTCTGATTGTTGACGAATTGCGAGTTAATTCGTCGCTGAAAAAAAATCAAATGAAATTCGAATTGGACGCGGCCGCCCAATAACAAACTGAAAAGATACAATAAGCCAATCAAAACTCACGTTTCTCGTGATCAGTTCGCTTCTGATGAATTTTGCATCGAAATCCAGTGCTGTTTATAATTAGATCGAATTTGCTTCTAAAGTTATTTTCAATATTCATATTGGCTGCTCTCAACGTAAATTTTTCGATCGTAACAATGAATATTATATATCTAAAACCTAAATATGCAAAACCCATATATGCAAAATCTCAAATTATTATAGTTACTTGGACATCGAGTGGTTGATTGCTTTGTCAGTCACTGTGAGCGATCGGCGGAATATTTATTGGATTAGAGTTATGATTATTTATTGGATTGACATTCGGCTACGATTAATTATGCAAAGTATACACGGCGACTAATCAATTACTCGGTTGTGTTCGGTTGGCCCACTTGCCTAGCCAGCGGGGTGGCGTGAATTGAGGCTAAAACAATGTGCACGGAAACGCAAGCATTGTGGCCAGCAACGTTACAAACTTTTGATAGCCTGGCCAATCCGAGTAATCCAGGTAATATGCAAAACCAGTTTTCTGATTGACCAGTTGGGATCATCAGTTGAATGGTTATCGTGAAGCCGACGAGCGCAAACGGCTTTCAAAGCTTTAAAATGTCACTGATTGCTGTAAGCTTGAAGAATGCGTCACAGATCTGAGGTGCACTGAGTTCGTGGTGGGCCACTGCAGGACACCTCGTGACTGGGATATGAAAAAGCTCGAAAAGCCGTCAAATTCATTTGTTAGGGACCATTTTAGAGTGGCAAAAAAATCGTGCACTGACCTACAGAGAATGAATTCAACGTGAGTGCAAAAAAAACGTTCAATTGCAACAATTTTGTTCTGATAACAGATCAGATTGTAAGAAGAAAGCATGAAAGGAATAGTCCAGGTATCGGGGCAGTATCTGCTTATTGATGCAACTGCTATGGAAATTTCAGTGAGAATTATCTATGTGCCTTATCATCGGTCATTTTTTCACTTAAACTGGTAAACTCTTGATTGGACTCAGGCTTACGCTCACGTTCAAGTTAGGTTAAGACTGGCCTCAATCAACGCTGATCACTTTCACAATTTACTCCGGTTGTTTGATTTAGATTTACCATCAAAAAAAAACAATGGTCCTGCGAGGAATAATCTGATCGTGAGCATTGCTTAATTTGCCTAAAATTTGCATAGGGTTCCTTGAATGGTTTGTAGTCAGCAGGCGATTTCACTGAATGCAAATCATTGAGTACCTCTCAAGTAATGTGTGGGTTCGTTCATTTAGTCTTGTTCCTGTCAGTTTGGTTGGTTGTTTGGTGAATTTACAAGATCTTGGTTCAATTATTCTGGATAGTGTTTCGTTAGTCGATAAGAGTAGTCGATAGCTGTTTGCTGTTGTTTTCGTATCGTTTCAGCCTTGGCTGTGAAATTGCTAGCCGAGCCACAGACTGCTCAATGAAAACCCATCTGCTTCATCAGCGATGCCATAGTTCTGTTGAGGACAGATGTGGTTTTTTGTTTTTGCTAATCCATGCACATTGTCTTAAGACATTGATCGTTACCTGTTGTATTCAAATCGTCCCGATTTCGTCACTTGTAGTCGTTCGAGTTTTACAGTCAGCTCTTCGAGTTTTACGATCAACTGTGGCCAGCTCAAACCTAGTAGACCTTTGGTGATATTTAGTGCTTGTTCAGTCTGTTCCCGGAACTTTTGGATCCCTAGCCTCTGCTGACGCTTGACATGTGAAACAGTTCAAGAGTATAAGCATAGCAGAGATTGTACTCGGGCCTGTTCATGCCTCTTGCTGTTAAATCCACTTGGACTGAGTTGCTCATCACTGAGAACTATTTCCTTTCAAGCCCGGGCAGCTTGCTTCGCTGCTCTACAGTACCACAAACAATCGATTACATTGTTCAAACGAATTAGGACCACATTGTGAATTCAATCTCGATGAGACAACCATCGATTTGTGTTTTAGTCGCTCGTTTATGAGCTCAAAGTTTTTTATCAACGATTGTTAGGTATCCATTTGTAATGAAACTGATTATGTTTCGAATAAACTCGTGGTATGCATTGTATTCATGCAGGTCACTGTTAAGTATTGTTTGGTCTTTTTTTAGAAAGAATGCCGATCACAGCTGTTCATGCTCGTCAAATCTACGATTCACGTGGGAATCCAACAGTGGAGGTAGATTTAACCACTGAAAAAGGTTAGCTAAGTGTCTTTATTGGGCGACAGTGAACATTACCGAAGCGATAAAATCGCCGGATATTGACAATGGAAATTTTTCTTGAGTTGTGAATTTCTCTTGAGTTGCATGATCCTCACATTTTTTAAAATCAAATATATCGTTGTGAGACAGTCCAGTTTCGCCTGTCATATCCGTCATCAGAGTCCTAACATAGGGGAGGTGAGTTTAATTCTGCAAGCATACTATTGCATTTTGGACTTGTCGTAAGAAATAACTTCGTATATACGACTCCTAATCATTCTTAATCATTCTCCCCTTCATGCTTATCTGACTAGCTGGAGGATCTCATAGGGTACCTGTTTTTGGGTAATTTTGGGATGTCAGCGAGTAGTGAAAGAGATCAACAAATTAGTTCTGATTTTGTGCCTGGAAATAGTAAACTACTATAGCGGGATGTAGGGGTAATGACGGCCTGCCAGACTAACGATTGGTGTAATGAAGCATCCGACTGACTTGTAACTTATCACTGATAATTCATTTGTTTCTATTTGCAGGTGTTTTTCGAGCTGCCGTTCCGAGTGGTGCCTCCACAGGAGTGCATGAAGCACTGGAGTTGAGAGATAAGGACAAGGCTGTGCATCATGGAAAGGGTGTTTTGAAGGCTGTGACCAATGTGAATGAAGTGATCGGTCCTGCAATTGTGAAGAAGGCTGGTGATGAGATTAATTAGGATTAGCTGGGATTAGAGTGGTGGTTGGCTACGAGTTCAATAACAATTTGATATTTGGACTTCATTTCAGGCCTATATTTCATGTATTTTTACATCATACTGATTCATTTTCAACTAATATTTCTTTTAAAGGGTTTCTGTCCCACTCAGCAAGCTGAAATCGATAAATTTATGCTCGATTTGGATGGCACCGAGAATAAATGTACGCTGCTTGTGCTCGATTTTACATTCTGTCAATTTTTCGTTTTGCCAGCATTGTCACTCGAATTGTTGAGTCATTTTGGCTGTGCTGCTGATGTGTGCTGAATGTTGTTCGCCTGAACGACATTCACTGCCATTTTCCGCAGTACAAAAATGATCATGTTTGGAATCTTTCAAGCAAGTCATGCGCGATAGAGTTGAGGACAAGAAACTGCCTCCTATGCTTTAAGCTGCCTCTTATGTTTGATTGTTTTCACAGCTAAACGACTTCGAACATTTGATTACCAAATCATTCGTTTACGGTTTAGGCTACTTACGAGTGATTTATCTGCGTTGCTTCAACGTAATCGCATTGAATGATGATTTCATCTGGAATAATTGAATTCAGCGAAATTGGGTGCAAACGCAATACTGGGAGTGTCGATGGCCGTTACGAAAGCTGGTGCTGTGCACAAGGGAATGCCTTTGTACAAGTATATTGCCGAATTGGCTGGTATCTCGAAAATCATTTTGCCTGTGCCCGCAATGAACGTCATCAACGGTGGATCACATGCTGGCAATAAGTTGGCTATGCAGGTGAGTGAATAATTTAGTGATCATTCCAGGCATTTTAATAAGACGTTGTCAAGAGCAGCCATCTTAAAATAATGGAAGAAGTACCTTCCAAGTGACTGCAATCATTAGAAGGCGTTAAAATTTGTTGAAGCTTGGTGAAAGGTCGAGCGAGCAGTCGAACTCTCTAACCAGTGATGCCCACGATCGGGTGCTGCTCCATCACTCCCTTCGATGGTTTCCTGATCCCCTTCATTGCCCTTTTACGCACCCGAGTTACCCAAAAATGGGTAAGTTTTCCCGTATAGGACCCCCTGCTCTAACGTATTGTGCAGACTTCATTCCAAAAAACTTTTATCACTGTGATCAAGAACTAATGGTGATTATCTGATTAAGGAGTTCATGATTCTACCAGTGGGTGCAACATCATTCAAGGAATCCATGCGTATGGGCTCTGAGGTCTATCATCATCTAAAGGTAAGTTTTGTCATTATTATTATCATTCAAGACAATTGCAAAGTATCGGTATCGCATTCTGCGCCCAAGAATTGATTGTGATCCCTTAAGCTAACATTAGAAACATTTTATGCATTATTTGGTGATCGAGGTATTATTATTATCATTATTTTTTAAAATCATTATTATTATCATTATCTTTTTATCATTATTATTATTATTATTATTATTATTATTATTATTATTATTATTATTATTATTATTATTCCCACTGCTGTCAATGAAGATAATTAAATACTGTTCCACCAATCTTGATGTAATTATGCATTTTGTGATCGCATTACATGGGGCACCCAATCATAAATGAATTTTCCAATAGCTAGAATTTCGACGAATCACTCTATGTCTACATATATTGAGCACTGCATCCAAAAGCTTGCTTTCATTTTCCAATAACGTCCGTTCACGACGAATATGAGTGGTATTTTTATAATTCATGTGTGTTAATTCTATCATTTGAATTGCTGTTAATTGGTCGTCACCATCGGTCAGGCTGAAATCAAGAAACGCTACGGACTCGATGCAACGGCCGTCGGAGACGAGGGCGGTTTTGCGCCGAACATTCAAGACAATAAAGAGGGCTTGGATTTGTTGAATACTGCAATCGCGTTAGCTGGTTACACCGGCAAGGTTTCGATTGGTATGGATATTGCATCGTCGGAATTTTATAAAGTGAGTGCCGGGCATTTTTGAATTGATTTTCACAATTTGGCTGTCGCTAATAATGCTGGTGAAATTGTCATGAACATCAGTATCGCTGGATTGAACTGTTGTCAGTTTGATGCTTTTTGTTCAGCAATTATTACCCGAATTACCTGGATTACCTGGATTAATAATTACTTGAATCCAGGTAATCCAGGTAATTGTTTCGTTTATTGCTGGTGTTGTTGGTGTAATTGTCGACGAAGTGGGCATTTGTTCATCACTGTTTCAGGCGAGTGACAAGAAATATGATTTGGATTTCAAAAATCCAAATTCCGATAAAAGTAAGTGGAAAACTGGCGATGAAATGGCTGCACTTTACCAATCATTTATCAAGGTTTCCTGCTACTTCAGTTCCTCTCTTGCTCCTTTTCGACAGATCCTTGATGTTATGATGCTTAAATGTGTGATCGATATCGAGTACTGATATTGAATCACTGAGGAGATTGAGTTTATATTGTGGCAATTACAGAGTATCGGTAACGCATTATGAGCTCAAGAATTGATTGTAATCCCTTAACCTAACAATAAAATCATTTAACGCATTATTTGGTATCAAAGTTTTATTATTATTATTATTATTTTATTATCATTATCACTATTTTTATTCTCATTGCTGTTAATGAAGGTAATTAAATTCAAGCCAAATCATCGCCAGGTTCGGGCTGACAACAGATCTAATTACCTGTTGTTGTCCGCTTACGTTATCGTGATCACGTGTAGATCAGTTCGCCGTGACTGTAGCGTTTGACGCTCATCAGATCAGTTTCGCATTATGTTCGTTGAACAACTGATTGCGATCTTAACACAACCACTCGGCACTCACTGAGCGGTCTCCGCGATAGCTCAAAGGTCAAGCCTCAGTCAGTACGGGAGTGTCCCTAATTGGGCTCTCGTTCGCAAAGGAAAGTTTAGCTTGAAACCATGTGGCGCACTAATATCATTGATGTTACCGAACCTGAGCCGGGCTGCGGTTTGCCTTCTATCGAATTCTGTGTTTATACTATGGTTATGTTAAGGGAGTTATGTGTTGTCGATCAGCTCTGAGCTAATGGACGGTATTCAGATTGCTGAATTGGAACAGAAAGCGTTTGAGTGAAATCAAGCTGATGAAATATTTAAGCGATTGAATGCTCTTGCAGGAGTATCCAGTGGTGTCGATCGAGGATGCGTTCGAACAGGACGACTGGGAAAATTGGCAAAAATTAATGGGAGCAACGAGTATTCAGTTGGTTGGCGATGATTTGACGGTCACAAATCCAAAACGTATCAAAATGGCCATCGAGAAGAAAGCGTGTAATTGTCTCTTACTTAAGGTATGTACACGACGAGAAATTTTAGTCGTTTCGTTCAGTTTAATTACATTAGGGTGGATATTTGCTTAGTGCAGTGAATATGTGATGGTTGTTTGCTTGTGTGAATTTCAAATACTGCCTTATCGGAAGATTTGAGGATAAGACTGATGGTGAGTATGGATTTTGATAAGGATTTCATCTGTAAGAAAATCCTGGGCTGAAAGTGAGGCGTTAATAGAACAGACTGAATTGAAACAGAATGAATATCAAAATTTACTGCAACATTTTTTTCACTTTTGTCTTGAAATCATGCATAGAATATTATCGCAGATATAGGAGAAGAGGAGAGCAGTTTGGATTTAATATGATGTTAGTTGACTGGCCAAAAACAGCTGAGAGGCATTGTACGAGACCTGATATCTAGCCTCGCATCGCGAAACCAACATCGATCCTAACAAACTGAAGTATCGATTGTATTCCGCCGAATGATTTACTCGTTGATATGTTTGCAAAGTAACGAAAGATTACTGATTCACTACTGATGGCTGTTCCAAACAACCACTCTGAACGATCGTTGGACAAGTGTTCAATCGATCAATCAGAATGTATTTTCGGGCTCCTTCTGAGTCCCTCTCCCTAGAAATAAATGGGCATATGGGAGAGTAGCCCAAAACCTCTGTGCTTGCCAAATCAATAATTCAAGTTCGGATTTCATGAAGATAGATGATTCCAAACGCTATTATCGTTAGCTGCGCGGAAAGAAGAATGCCAACGAAGGAAGAATGTGATATTAGTGATATTGGTAATAACAGAGAGGCATTGACTCGTAATGAGTTTGATTTGTTGATTGAATAAATAAAATAAATGTTTGCAAAGTTTAAGCGGAATGCAAACAGCATAGTGTCGGTTGGGAATTCAGCATCTCGTTTACAGGTGAATCAAATCGGTTCAGTAACAGAGTCGATCGAGGCAGCCAAAACGGCACGTGCTGCCGGCTGGGGTGTGATGGTATCGCACAGATCTGGAGAAACTGAGGATACGTTCATCGCGGATTTAGTAGTGGGACTTGGCACTGGACAGGTTCGTTTTCGAGTGATTCAGTTTATCCCATCTAGAGATCACAGGTTAGTCGATGTGTTGACTCTCATTAGACATTCACATCAAATTCATTCCGAACTCGGTGAATTTTTGGTTTTCTTTCTCATATTGCTGTGAATATTTTTTCATCGTTGCCAATTCCGCTGTGTTGTCGCGACGGAGCGCGAAAGAGGCGATTCGTGAGGGACACCAAAATGATAAATAAATTCAACCCTTAAATCTGCACCTTAGCTGTGTATATGTATAAAAGGTACACGGATATGATGCACTATCGGTTCGGATGACGGAATGTGGCTTTCGTATATCTTACTTGGAGGATCTCCTCCGTGCTTGCATCATAAGAATACTTTGTGTTTTGATAGAATAAGACAGTGTTATTAGAAATAAACACCGAAACGTGTTGTTGATATCATTCAAACTATTGCCGCTACTCTTAGTTTGTTATTTTGCTGTCGTTTCAAGTTGCAATAGTGTTGTTTGAGTGAATTCAATGCTTGATTCAGTCATATAACTTCCCCTAAGTGTAACCATAAGTGTTGCCTGCCCTTCCTGAGCCTGGTGTCGTCGGTAACAAATTTGTGCAGGATAAGGCACTAAAAGAAGTGGCTGCCTTGAAAGCATGAACCGACTGAAAATCACTCGTCTTAATTCAACAAGGCTGACACTATTGAAGTCTTGAAGAGCAATTATGTGATTATTTGTGGGCATTGATTGCTGGTAATGTTTACAGATCAAGACCGGGGCACCGTGTCGTTCGGAGAGACTGGCCAAGTACAATCAACTGCTACGCATCGAGGAAGAGCTTGGCTCAGCGGCCGTATACGCTGGTGAGAAGTTCCGCAATCCACAAGCTTAAGTGATTGAGCTGGTGAAGAAATCGAATTTGTCAATTTGATCGAATTTGATTTGTCAATGTTATGTCAAATTTGTCAAATCGAATTTGTCAATGTCATTGTTAGAGTTATCATTGCTGTTTTGATGAAATAAAGCTTTCATGAAACTTGTTTATTGCAATGGTTCGAAGTGAATTATTGCAGAGGGATAGGGAAGGGGGGGGGGTAGTAACTGCCTGACAGACCATCGAAGGACGTAAGGACGTAATAGAGCATCCGAGCGGAACGGTAAGACCACTGTCATAGATTTAATTCCGTGATCGTGGCATTAAAAACGCATGCCTTCTTACAAGAAGTGCAGGAATTTGTCTTCAGATTATTTTCATTTCATACAAACACTTAAGTGCATTGTATCACATAAGACTAGAAATTGTATCCTATAGATTATAGAGTCATAAAAGCCAAGCTATAGAAACTTCAAAGCGTGAACAATTTTCCAGAAAACAATCTTGAAATTGTAGGTTTTTCAGTGCTCATGGGAAAGCTGTCCATCGAGCTAGATGAGCGAAAATATTTCGCAAACAATCATGATAAAGTGGTATCTTTCTTGAGCATTTTTTGACCGTATCCTTCTTAAATTTCTAACAAGAACTCAGGAATGTCACGCACTGAAAACTGTGCGATTCGAATGTCACTCTACGCGGAAGGTGATGAAACACAGTTTGTTCGATGACAACTTTGTGGAAGTGAGAAGACATTTATGTATTGTTGTTGTTCACAGCATCAGTAGTTTTCTTACGCTTTCGGGCATTGAAAGAGTTTAGGTAAGTGGGAAGATGTACAGTTTTTAGGGCGTGTAACGCTACAACAAATCACGTTGAAGATTGTTTCACAAAAAGAGACAGACAGATCTGAATATTGATCTGATTTGATCGGAATATTTTTCCGTTCAGGCATTTCATGGTTGAAGCAGTGTTAATGATGACGAGTTGTCTCATTTTGTTTGTGCTTTGAATTGATATTTCGAGTTCTTATCAAAAAAAACATTGTCTTTAGAGGTATTCGTAACGCACATTCAGAAATTTAGTGAACCGTTCAGCTCACATCAGCTTTTTTTTACGAACATTTCAATGATGCCCTCTAATGAGTTGCATGATATCAAGTGATGTGGAATTAACAATAGATCAATGAATACTCAGTCACGGAATACAGTCACAACATTACGATGTTCAAAAACTTTTAGAACACTGCAACAAGTAATAGTAAGACGTAACAAAGAGGCTGCTGCCTGGAACGAAATTCGTATTGAATCTAATCCATATCATTGTACCTGGCAGCGCCAACCTGCGCACGAGTAGATCGCATTGTACTTCAGCTATTGAAAAAGCAACAACTTTCATGCGATCTTGCGTGAGCAACATTGAGCCAAATTCGACAAACAAAGTGGTGTGGCACAAGGAAATGCCATGCCTTGAAAGGGTCGTTTTCAAACACGATCGCGTGCTCATGCTCAACTCCATGCAACAATTGTAAACTCTCACGCAAAATTTCATTTCATCTGAATGTTCCAACAAGAAACATGTGCAGTGAGTAGCCATTCAGTAGTCATAATTTCATTGCCACGAATCCTGTCAGCAGTTATTTCTAGTTTTATACATCATCTATTCCATGTATCTAGAGAGTTGTTCTATTCCGACCTTGAGTTATTTTGTTCCGTTCCGTTCTTCCGGTCGTTTTTTTGGAATGGCTCCATTCTTTTTGTTAAAATAAAGAAGGAATCGAACAGTTGATTGGAATAGAACACCATTAGCCTTAGTGTTTGTGAAAACTGTGAAAACATAGTGACTTTTTTTGGTGTTTTCCCACTATCTTGCATTGCAGTTGCATTTATTTTAGATTCAGATCAGCTCGGATTTGTTTCAAGTCGTTTCTAGCTTATGTTAGCGAAAAATCAGTCAGTTATCCCTAATGCCTTCCATTTTGGAGATTCTCAAAAGAGAAATATGGTCATATCTGATTCTAAGAAAAACTTACGATTCAATAAGCCGAAGGGTACAGCTCAGATTCCAGACCATTTAATGTTATAATTGCTTGCCTTCAATGTTATTCCATCCTATGAAGACCTCATCATTCATTGGAAATACTTCTTTGGGCTTAATTCCCGTTTGAAGTGATCGCTTTTTTTCACCTCATAGCAAAGAAAGCTGTAGCCAATGAAAATAAAAGCATAATTACATGTACCACTTGCTAATGAATATCGATATAATGAGTCAATTCCTCCACTTATTTAACGGTCACATTTACAATCATATGGCTGACGATACCTATTGTGACAGGAATATCGATTATGGGCTAATTGGGAAGTGTAAGGATTTTGTCCGGAATAAAAGGATAATATTTTCCCCTGGAAGTGCACTAATAGGACAAACTATGATTCAACTGGTAGGTAGGTCATGGTTTGTTATGGTGTGCTTTTTTAGCCTAATAATAATAATAATAATAATAATAATAATAATAATAATAGTAATAATAATAATAATATTTTATTCGCCTAGTTTAGACATGCACGATCAGCGACATCCATTGTTTGCGTTCATGTTGAACTGCCAACAGACGAGTTCATGTTAAACTCATGAATGAGTGCAATTGTGTGACATATCAAATACGATAGCAATGGTAATTAACATTAATGGGATGAAAATAATGGCCCCGTTTTATGGGAATTCATTTCAAAAAATACTCATTGAACTTTGCGACTTTTTTTTAGGATCTAATAATCGCTCCGTTTTCAACGTTGACTCTAGAATTTTACTTTATAGGAGTGTTTGTTAAGTGTTGGTTAAGGCGTCGAATGTCCCTCTGATAAACGTGAGTGGTAAGCAGCTTCAGCAGTTTGAATTCTACTGATTTGAGTTCATCCGGTTTATTTGGATGTTCGACACTTCAGTTATCTGTCCTTTCGATTCCAGCGAATATTATGTTTCCGAAAATTGTGATAATATTAGCCGTTGACGAACGGTAAACTAACTCAATATTATGTAGTCTGTAATTGTAAGATTCGTGTCCTTCACATTTAGTTCATTGAAAATATAGAATACAATTTGCTTGCATAGGCGAGTGCCTAGATAACGAATGAAGTGAGATTAATTGAAAACGATTTGATGATGAAGTTTGTTTTGCTTGAGTGAAACAAGGATGTTTGTTCGTTCATTTGGAATTCCCACCAAGCATTCGTTACGCTATTCAGTGTTTGAAAGGATGGTTGCTTTCCAACTGAAAAGAGTTTTACATCATCGGCCAGCATGTGACCATTACAATCGTTTAGAAATAATCAGGAAAATTATTCACATAAATGTGAAAATAAAAAAGAGCACTTGCAGCATCTTGAGCGGCACTATGTTCTATGGATCTGAATGAATCGATTGATTTTATTGTTCATCGTAACGATCAGTTTGTTTATGATCATGTGGGAAGGAAGAAATGCAGGCAAGTAGAAATCCTAAGATGCCGTGAAGGCGTTAATTGAAGAGAACACTTGAGATGGAACTTCTCGGGATAGAATCGACGAGTGAAGATTTTAGTTGTAAAAAACTTTGGATGACTCATTATAATAACTCTCATTGCACGGTCCATGGTGCCTTCTCCGTAATATATCCAACTTCCACTCCAATTATTCCTTCTTCTGAGAATGTCTCTACTGTGGCTCTGCTGTTTTCTTTTTCGTTCGATAGGCGTTGAACTATAGGAATTGTTTGTGATTGAATGTTCATTTCACTTCAAAACGACAAAAGATATGCGACTAGCGCTTAGTAATCTAAGCCACTCAACTGGATAAGACGACGGAACGCTAAAATAGGCAATCAGAAGCCAGATACTGCTTTAGCAGCTATTGCCTAGACTAAATGATTTCAGAAAATAATAGGGTTCTGCATGCCAATTCAATTGAAAGCCCACATGCACCAGTTTAGAAGCTGGTATTCTGTAAGGATTTTTTCGGCTACCTTAATGGTCACTTCTGTTTCATCTTTATACGAGTCGCTTGCCTTGAACGCGATTGGATTCACGACTGTAACGGATCACCGCCTCACTGAGAAGTCGTCAGTTGTTTTCAGCTACCAGCATGGCAGTGATTGAAACAGTTCTAACTGTTAATGCACTGCTGACATCTATCCTCAGCATTCTACCGAATGCTTTGGTGATACTGTTGGCTTGTACCAGTGAAGTGCTCGAAATAAGGCAGTATCGATGGATTATTGCTGGACAGTCATTTTTGGAAGTGGCTATGAGCATTGCACTAGCATCACTTAATATGGTGAGTTTCCAGTGTGTTCGGCTTTTCTGTGAACGCGTGAAATGGGCCAACGTCCCTGATCCTCTTCGAATCGATCACTGAGGGAAAGGAGGCAGTTTTCGTCTGAGTTTGGCCTAAACTCAAGCACTCAGTCGCTGCTTTGATTTCGATCGAGCGAATTTGCTCACCCTTAATGCTTTCCCAAGTTGGATGGTGAGGCTTAGAAAGAAACCAGTCAGTAGGATAAGCTTACTAAAGATCCGGAAGCACAGCCATTCATGAACTCGAACTGACTGCTTGTAGCTTTGGAGCTTGCAATTTGTGATATGGGTGGTGGTCTTATTGGATTCTATCAATCTAAAATCCGATAAACGTCATCGAAATATTCGAAGCTCGAAGTTTACCGTGTCTACCTAAGAAACAGTGAAGCTATTCTGTCGTGTTGCCCCTCTACCAGTGAAATGCTCGGAAAATGGCGCAATATCGATGGTTTGTTGAAGTGAGCGAATCCTAATCAAGCTGAACCGTAGCATGAGATCAAATTCACCAGTGAATTACGCGCCAGAAATACGTACGATTTACGCTTTCTTTCAAACAAACTGATTCATTTTAGACACTGTTCGACGTTCACGGTGGTTTGTTGTTGTACGTATGTGGTGTTGTAATCGAGAAATCAATTCCACTCTCGGTGCTCGTGCTCACAGCGTACGATGTTATGCTTTTGATGGGCATTTTCACTCATCCGATTGCATTTCTCTATCGTTATGCGTTCATTTGCCAGTATGTTTGATTCGATTCACTATTCAATTTTGTTTGTTTGTCTTCATTGGATTTCTCACTGACGTGTTTGTTCGTTCATCTTTAAAAAGCAAGAGAAAGCAGTTCCGAATGAATATAATAATCATACCGGTAATGTTTCAGCAATGAACGTGTTCAAATTTTATTCAAACCGAAATGGGGCACGCTGATCACCGTGCTTTGTACATTCGTTAGTGGCTCGTTCGTCTACGGACTATGGCAACGATCGAGTGTTGTTATTACTGATCATGTACCAATGCAATCACATCCTGGACCAATTGTTGCCATCAACATTTCGTATGCGGTGAGTTTGGATTGATTTATCAAATATCAGTCAATGATTGAAACGTCGTCACCGTAATATTATTGTTTGAAATTGACAGCGATAGCGACAATTAGTACCACTTGAATTGACGGTAAATCCGTCATCGGATAATCCTTGGGATTCATTTATCTGTTGGAATCTCGTCGAAATTGGTCGTGATGTTGACTGACACTGTACGTGGTGTTACCTGTGTTGCTGGTGCGAAGGCGACAATTAATAATATGGTTTATCCACACAATAAATAAAGACGGTAAGAATAGTTGAGTAAAGTGAAGATACACTGACGGTTGAGTGACGAAAGATGCCTTGGATGGCTCATACACAACAACAACACTGGATACACGAACAACACACTGACTGACTAATACAGAGGAACTGATTAAACCACACTGAGCTACTTATATAGTGATTGAGATTAGCTGATCACAAAACAACGGTCACGAGTAGCCAACGGTGGCCAGAGAACACACGACATACAAAGCACCACAGAGAGACACACAAGAAACCGCAAACAATAAACAAGAGATCACCGGTTTATCCCAACATCATCCTTCAGAAATTTGCCTGAAGTTTCTTGAAAATGGATAAATTAAATCGTTGAAATTTCAGCATACTCACGTTCATCCAACAATGACGCTCGATATCGCTTTCACTGGCGTATTTGTTTTATGCGTTCTCGTCTCTTATGTGACTGTGTTCTATTGCACTGAAAAGATCCACAAAAAATTGCACATCGACGGAATCAATCAGAAAACAAAAGCGCTTCAACGACAACTCAACATGGTTATGCTACTTCAGGTAACAGGCATCATCTCTTTGGGAGATTTCACTACAAACGTATCCCGTGTGATCGTGTTGGTCAACCTGAACGAATGATTATTCATTTACGTTCCCGGCATCGCTTCATCATCCCATCCACCTTTTCAAAAATTTTCACGCAAGGGTGGATCTTGTAGTGATCTTCGGATCTGGCAGAAAATTTCTCAGCGAAGAAATTTTCTGAACATGGAAAGTGACGCAAATGAAGGATAACGTTGAACGAACAGACGTCGAAAGAGGAGTCGCTCTTAAGTTTGTCGCCTAAAATGTATCAGCAAATGAATTAAAGCAAGAATTAAAAAGCGCTGATATATGACCGATGCGATTAGACATTCTAAGTGATGATGCAAGACATTTGCATTGCTCGCAGACATCATATTAGACATGCTCACTAATTGACAACTTTTCCTTGGAAACAACCAAAATCATTGTAACGTTGTTAATATTGCAGTCAAAATGTTATGTTCCTGTTTTGTTGCATGAAATACATAGAAGAGAGCAATTGAAGAGCGGATCAGAGCAGAACGGTTAGCAAATTCGGGATGCAGGTGCAGAGCCGAACAGAACGGCTTTCAGAAAAGTGAGAAGGTGCATAGAACAGCGAACAACTGAAGGTCGGAAGGGGACGAAATCGAATATTTTGTCAAGAGAATGGAAAAGAAACTTTACGAACTTCTTAAAGCAGTGTTCACCGAGTGTGCGGTTTGGCAGCTTTACGTGAATCAAGTTCTGCACAATCATCCAGAAATCATTCAGTCGAATCGGTGTTGTTTGAAAGCACTTCCGCATACACTGGTGCATCGCTGTATGGAGGAGTTTTGTGATCATTTATTCAGGTACTGGCGTGCGTCCATGATATGCATGACCTCATCGTATTTCAGGCATGTTTCCCGTTGCTTTTCACAGCCGTTCCACTCGTCATGTTCATCGTCTGCATTGCCAGCAATGTGGAAGTGGGTGAGTACGCGTCCATCATCATTGTGCTGCTCAACTGGCAACCATGTGCACATCCGTTTATATCGCTCTATTTTGTGGCACCGTTCCGAAAAAGGCTCATTCGTACCGTTCATTTTCTACTCACCATATCGAGACTAAGCAACCGAATCGGATCGATCACAACTGTCTCTCAAGTTGCTTCCAAATTTTCTCCACCCAAAGAAACCATCAATATGAACAATGCAATGAAAAAAGTGGTCTCACTAAAGTCGGAACGAACATGGCAAGGTCACGGGGAGCACAAGCAATGACAACGTGATTTGACAGCGTGTTCAATAGAATCGGTTATTTTCTGGTGCCTGTGTATCAAATGTTCCCTATGTCGTGCGTTTATCTCGATTTCTGCTCTGTCCCAAGTAATAGAATTGGAACAGCCGACGGGCTGAGCAGAACAGAACGCTTTGAAAATTCGGAATCGCATTCATCAAATGTCTAGAATGTAGTTATCCAAGCTATCGCAACGTGATATTGACTCACCGTCCGTGATCATCTCACAGGGATACGGGGATTCTGAAAATCATCTTCGACCTTGAATCACCTACTTTTCCCCGTTTCAACTGTCGCGTTTGGTCTTGTTATACATGTGCATTTTGTGCACAAAGCAATTCTGTTCTATGCTTGTGAGGAAAAGTACAGGATTAGGACAGTATGGCTTGAGCACGATCACCGCTGCCCTCAACGCAGTAGAAGTACACCTGAAGCTCCAGGCTGAGTTGTTCTCACCATCCGAATGTTCACGGATGCATCAATTCAGGCTGAGCGACTAGGTGTTTAAACACGGCTGAGCAGTTGAACTTGTCTAGGCAGTCCCTTGGGACGCATCCGTCGTCTCAATAGCATTGCTGTGCACCGACATTGCTAAACATTATCGTTTCTTACTGATTGTACAAACTGTTGAATTTCTGACTGCAAAGTTTTTGCTTTCAGAACACCGACTATTAATGCTTATCAACTCAGTCTCCACCAATGATTTGTATTATGATTATTCATAATCCACAGTCCAATTATCAAATACAGAACTGAGACTATCAATGCTTGATTATTGATCTGTACATAAACTATTCGAATAAAGTTTGATGAAAAATTCACAATAGAAGAATCAGCGAACAAATTTATGAATTGCATAAACTCGAGTGCATGCTGGAACTCATCATTAGTTCTATCCTCTATCTATCCTCCCCCTTATAAACTGTACAAATCTCCTTCTCCCGAGTGACATCCCACCCTTAAGTTTTCTTTCATCCTCTCCCACCTTCGCCTCCCTCATCACTTTGTAGCTTCTTCTCTCAGCTCAATCTCCATTCTCAGCGTTTCTACTAATGCTGGCAATAACTTGCCGGAGACGGTCAACGTTTCTACTAATGCTGGCAATAACTTGCCGGAGACGGTCTTCAAGGGGACAGCGAGAATAGCTGGATCGGTTTTCTCGGTTTTGTTCCGGTCATTACTCGGACCGGCTACATGACCATTCGCCAGAGCTAAGATCATACGTGATTGATGAGGCAACATAAAACACTCACTTCCTTTTTCGGTGACGATTTTGTACGCTCCACTCATTCGGTTGAACACAACTTGTATGAATCGAACTAATTTCTGAAACCGATTGAAACGATGATCAGGAACTCGTTAGCTGGGCTCAGTGGGTCATTTTCATGAAGGCTATTTTAGGCACCATGTATTTTTTAAACTGTTACTTGGACGTCGAGTGGTTGTTTTGTCAATCGCTGCGAGCGATCGGCGGAATATTTATATTACCGGAATTGTGATTATTTATTGGATTGATATTTGGCTACGATTAGTTATGCAAAATATTCATGGCAACTAGTTGATTACTCGGTTGTGTTCGTTCGGTTGGCCTGCTCGCCTAGCCAGCGGGGTGGCGTAAATTGAGGCCAGAACAATGTGCACGAAAACGCGAGCATTGTGGACAGCAACGTTGCAAACGTTTGATAGCCTGGCCAGTCCAGGTAATCCAGGTATTGGTATCACTTGTGAATTTCTTAATGCTTGGTACACCTATGCAATGATGGTTTTTTTCTCATATTGTTTACCGTCATGCACTTACATATGATGAAGTCAATTGCTTACCGAATACATGCGTTCCACGAGAGTGAGGCAACAGTGTGAGCAACTTCAATAACATGAACCACCCTTCAATGCATCACTTTCTTACACAAACATCAGAAGTAATTTTTTTTTTGATCTGACTACGAGACATTGTCTCACTTCCATTCACTTTGTTAATTTTTCATGAACGCGTACCATTTCGTGAACGAGTTTCGTTCCACGAAAATAGAGTATCATAGTAGAATTACAGAAAAAATGTTACTGCCATAAGATGATGTTGTGACATTCATACAGACGTTTATAATGAAAGATGATCTTTTATCAATAGTAAATGAAATTATTACAATAGGCGATAAAAACATCATAAAAATGGTTGATGTGTAATAGAAGGGAAACACTGTAATGTTTGTGAAAAAACTGCAGACGTGTTGTAATCATAAGTAGTGGTGTTTTGGATGAAACCTGAAGGTTCAATCGACTAACAGGAAGTGGAACAGTAACGATGCTTGATGAAAACAAGCGAGTAAGGTGCAAAATAACTATACGACACAAGATATGATCGAAATCACGAGCTCAATCGAATTTCGCTCATTAAACCGGTGAATATCTCTACGTGATACTAGAATCGCTTCGCATAATTCATTGTTTTATTGCTAACAAATTAAAAACAACTGTATTTCATAATTGGACATGCTCAATACATTTGATAATGAGGCAAAACGAACAACGAATCATGCGTTGATCCGTGCCTCAAGGATGGATTTTCCTTGATTGTTACGAGGCTGAGTCCTTGCTGAGTCCCTGGCGCTCAGCTCAGTCCTTGTTCATCTCTGAAATCAATGGTTGTTTAATAAATAGTTCCATGTGCTGTGTCATTTAACGGTCCCAATTATCAGACATTCTAGTCTTCGCAACTTTGAAAAATCGCTGCCACTGGAACGGTTGGATGGTGCTGTTCTCTTAATGTCACATTCTGAACGTTATTCGCCTATTAGCCTACAAATCCACTTTCACCCGGATCGCTCGCCATGTTTAAACTTCAATGGAAAATACTCGAAGCATACACAATCTTAA
This sequence comes from Anisakis pegreffii, assembly GCA_035041965.1. Taxonomy (NCBI): domain Eukaryota; kingdom Metazoa; phylum Nematoda; class Chromadorea; order Rhabditida; family Anisakidae; genus Anisakis; species Anisakis pegreffii. The sequence goes on from JAPYMA010001981.1 coordinate 28,231, forward strand.
AATGAAGCCTTTTGAATATGTGACGTTGAAGCACTGCAGCGATCCTCCTAGAATCACAAGCTAGATAAACGCGATGCATTCAGAACGTCAACTGGAGTGTGACATTTCAACAACATAAAGTGCAACGAAATTATCAAGATGGTATTAAAAAGCTTGTTGCGTACCATCCAACATACACTCAGCAACGTTGTTGGGATATTTGCGGATCGAATCCGGAGCCCAGTTGGGAATTGGTGCACCAAGCTTTTGGAAGCATTTGCCTTCGATTTCGTTGCATTTCTTTTCGTTATGCCATTCCACACACTGTCGGAAAAGATTCGCTGAAAGGATGTCATGTGAACAATCAGAACCACAGACAACATAAAAACTAAAAACAAAACATTCACAAGTACTAATATGCAAGTTTTTTTTTCGGTTGAGGCCGTACATGACATAAGATTGAAGACTGGACTGAAATTGAAGACTGATTATTGAAGGTGAGCAACGATTTCGTGACCAGTTTTGTTTACTGAATGAAAATATCTACCGTTTTCATGCACAGCATCATCAGCAAGTGGGATTTTGCTTGCAGTGATTTTGCAATTGATTTTGCAATTTGAAGAAGAAAGATTTGAATATTTTCTACATCAAATCGCTCAAATTTCGTCTCTTCAAGCCATAATCAATGCAAAATTACCCTGAAGTAACACCTCAACCAAGCAACCTGCTTATTTTGGACTATTGTAAAATGCGCAAGCATAACTGAGTAATTTGATCATCAGAAGTTATTTCATTGTGTATAGAAGTTAAAATATTACGTTCAGACATTGAATGTGCTTCATTAAGGCACAACAATACCAACACTAGGGCAGCAAATTGTCGCATGGCGTCTCAGAGTCCTAAAAATGAAGTTTATCATTGAATTACCTGATCTTTCAGGAGTGCATTTGTGAGCGCAGATAAAACTCTCTTATGTTTCCGAGGATGATTGAATAATAAGAGAAGGCTGGACTTTCCTGATGTTCGTAGTGCAACCCACTTTGGAATACTTTGGAAAGGATCTATCCAATGAGCTTTCTCCTACTGACATGAGAACATAACGGTGATTTTGAATCAGTAGTTGGATGTGTATTATTGAAGGTGAGCAGTGATTTTGATACCAGTTTTGTTTACTGAATGAAACTATCGACCGTTTTCATGCACACCATCATCAGCAAGTGGGATTTTGCAATTGATTCTATTTGTAAACTCACATCCAGCTCAGCAAAAAAACTATTTCGCGGCCGATATTTGAGAAGATTGACTATGGGGCCCAACGCATGAATTGGCTACTTGCAAAACCAACTGAAAGTGCGAAAGCCAGCAATGTTTAATAAAGTTCATACAGTTGTGGAGGGTGCTCTATGAGCCAAAACTGGCCTACCATTGGGTGCAGCGTAAAGGAACATCTGAGAGCAAAAGGTAGGCCTAGGCTGAGGCCTCTCAATACTTATGAAATATTCGATTTCATTGCAGAGTATTAAGTGCGTGAAATTTAGAGTACGGAGCGTGTTTGACATCTCAATATTGAGATGAATGAAAGCTAACATTATCTGCAGCTGAATTACACAGCCTCGCGAAATGTGAGCCGTCTACTTCTAGGCAGCCAGAACGCGATTTTTTTTTTGGAAAAATTGGACGGCGGGACTCTTCAAATAATTGAACGTTTAAGAGACAATATACGAGGCTGTACAACTTCACTGAAGGAATTGTTGAGTGAAACGTTCAGAGTTGAAAGATCAGGCGTTGAAAGCTGCAAAATCTATACCAAACCAATCATTTTCACAGAAATTGCAAAATAAAATGCAATAGCAAGAGAAATGATTATACAGTATTCAATGGAAAAAAAGAGTCGTTGGAATTTTTTTATTTCGGAATTGCAACCATCAAAACTGGTTTCATGGAGTTTTGCTAGACCGAAATAGGCGATCTATCGCCATAACTGCGCAATTGCCGAATTTGCAATGCTTTCTTGAATGACAGAATTGGCCGCAGTGATCACATTTATAGTTTTACTGCTGAAGTGTTTTCGAAAACTCGAAAAAAATAGTATTTGCAGTTTTTATAGTGTTCAGAAAAAAATCAGAGAAAAAATCGACTTTCGTGCACTATATGGTTACTGACATTCTGCAAATTAATTTTTTGAGAATTGTTCACAGAAGACGAAGCATCGTAAGGAGAAAACTTTCACTTTGCTGGTTCGTGTATATAACAGTGACGCCTTTCAAGATCACTTAGACGGTTCGTATGATCAGCGAATCGATTGCAAAAATCATACTCATTGCAGCTGAAAGCACCTTTATGGCGAAATGTAAACGTCTATACGAGCATCCGCATGCATGTTGTTGTTGAACGCTCCCGATCGCCAGACGTTCCCCACAGAATGCCTTTTTTTTGCTCTGATGCTGACTGGTGTATATAGCATTGACGCCTTTCAAGATCCAAAAGTAGGGTACAACTAACAAAAGAAACAGAGCGGAGACGTCAGTTGCTGATGAAAATTCATGTGGGATTCTTGTGGATTTGAAAAAAATATTCTCCACAGTCAGAAAAGCGCCCGTCCATGTCGAAACATATCCTGTATGATGAGTTCTTCCCTTGTTTTATCCAATTTATCAAGCGCATGTCGCACAACTGAGCGATTCAGCCATTAAATTAAATGAACTTCTGAAACATCATATGTGAATTAATATCTAAATTTGCCTACATTGTGTTATGGAACGCAAGATTCCATCTAACGAATTGCATTATTTTTCAAGCCTCAGTGGTGCCTTCAAAGTATTCCTGCTTGCCAACTTAGTTAAATAATAGGCTAAAAAACTTCAGAGCAAAAATATTTTGGACAGGCCAGGAGTTGATGGTCATCAAAAAACCCAAATTGTATGAATGATATTGGCATACACGTGTTTGAATTGTTTGACAAAAAGTCTCGACCCTGGCAGGACTCGAACCTGCAATCTTCGGATCCGAAGTCCGACGCCTTATCCATTAGGCCACAAGGCCACCTGAACGGATTGCAGTTGCAATTGCACGCGACCTGGGGTATGATCTCAAAGCGATAGTAAAAAATTAGGCCAAAGCCGTTAACAGATGAACAACCATTGATGTCAAAGTCATTGATGTCAACGGCAACTATGATGAAAGTGGTTTCTGCATTTGCTACTTGCCTACTAACCTATTCAAAAGTCTTATCGAGAACAAAGAACAGCTGGTTCAACTGTAGCGCTTCACCAAGGTTCGTTCCTCCATTGTGCATGATTCCGTGCTAAAATCCAGTCAAGCACACGTGCGATGAGCGCAAATATTTACATTCGTTGTTTGCAATGAATATCAATATTTGCATAGGTTTGACTGGAAGTTGTGGTTGTGATTTCGACGAAGTGAAATCAACAAAACGGTGTGCAGAATATCTTGTCAATAAATTGAGAAACTGAACGACGCAATATGAAGAGCGATATGCTGAAACGATGAGGAATTTAAGAAGGCTCAGCTGAATACGTCAACAATTGTTCACATCCACATAGCTCAAAAATTACATATGATCGTTCTGTTACGATGAAGCTGAAAATATTGCTGTAAAAATTTAATTGTTGATGTTGTATGTGCACTGTACTTGTGCTCTGACGTCTCTGCTTTGTTTCAAGACTTTATCATGTCAGTATTCATGCGGTTTGTTGAGTGGACTGTTTTGAGATTGATTATGGACACAGTGGTACAAAAAATGTGTTGAACCCGCGACATTCCGGAATTTTAGAAGTTGCAAGGTCACGAGAATATTGTGGGATTGAAAAACGAATTCAGAATGTGATCCCGATTAAGTGAGAAAAATTTCATGGGGGTTTTGTGAGCCTTCACACAGGGTGATGATCACTTCAATCGTGATTTTCATTTTCCTTTATTTCCATGTGCATTCACTAGTTTGTTTGCTCAGTTTTTTCAATGACTTCGATCGCATTTGATTCGGTTGACGTCCTGCGGTAACTGTTTTGCATGAGTGTTTTGATGCAACCCAATCACATTAGTTTTCCGAAATATTACGGCATGGAAGTAGTGAATATAATATTCAGTGATAATGGTTCTCAGCAGTTCGGCTTGTTACTTGCATTGGTCGGATGGAAAATCGCCCCTCCTACTGTAGCAATCACATTGCTCTTAACTTCTGATCTCCCAATCTGTTGCAACTTCACGTAGATTGATTAGAAGATCAAGAAATCGAAGCAATAATCATAGAGTTGGCCTCCAGCATATCACTAGTTAATTTGTTTGTGATGTGGAAGCATTATGCTTCAGAAAACCAATTGAAAAAATGAATCTTCACAGCTGTGCCGTAGTGCCGTATCCGAGAACAACAATAAGATTTTATTTCTATGATCGACAAGGAAGAACGCATGAATAAACATGCTGAAACGCTTGAACGCGAGACGAACACATCGAGTTGCAGATCTAATCCCAACTGTTGAAACGTTCGAGTTACTTGCCTATGACGGCACCGTAATATCCTGAATCAGTCAGAATCGTTACTCACATAAGGAGGATACAATCCATGAATAGACGACGCACATTGTAGCTTTGAATGATACCGCGTTGATATTGTTGAGAGCAGTGCTTCACACACATCCGAAAAAATACACCTTTGACAGTCCATTAAATCCTCGCGACAGACCAGAGGAAATAGGAGAAATCACGACTCACGATAAAGAAATTTTACGTTGGATGTTGGTTGGTAACATCAGCAAAAATAGCTGCTTCTGATTAGTAAGGCATTTGAGAAATTTGACAAAATTGCGAGAAAGTTTCAATCAAATTTTTGGTAACAATCCACTTAGGTGCCGTGTCGCTGATATTCTCAAATTTCTCCACATGATGGAAATTCTCAAACGTCAGAAAACACTCTCGCAAAAGCAACTCTGAGCAGTAATGGAGGCAAAACGCTATTCAAACGTTTTGATCAAAGATGATACGGCAGGGAACTCAATCGACTCCAAAACAGTGAGAAACAAGGTGAGAGGCAAATTCCTTCATGTGTTCTGATTGGGGATTCCGGGAAGTGGGAAGACGTTGTTTATGATGTTAGTGTATTAGCTTTTGTTGCTGGTACGAAGACGATAATTAATAACACAGTTCACCCACACTAATGAATAGGGACGATAATGATGATTGAGTAGAGTGATGATACAACTGACGATTGCGAAAGATGCCGACGATGGCGAGTACAACACTACAATAACTGCGAGTGACAACACTAACTACGCTAACAACACACTGACTGACACTGGTACACTCAGACACTGACTAACTACACTGAGCTACTTATATAGCCATTAGGATTAGCTGATTAAGGAACAGTGACCACATGTTGCCAATGGTGGTCAGAGAACACACGATATGCAACGCACCATAGACAGACATACAAGAAACTCTAAGTAATAAACAAGAGATCATAGATTTATCTCGATATCATCCTTCTGACGTTTCGTGACCAATGCTGTCAGAGTGTTGGCTAAACAATTCATGAACCATTTGCTTACGTCAGTTACCGAAAGTGTTTGTAAAAAATAAAGTCTTCGAAAGGGACTGACTTGAGTAGAAGCACATGTGCAGCTGATCTGTAGGATATCGATGGTCTGAATCGGATGCCCATTTGGGAACTGTTTGACCGTACTTTTTGTAGCATTTCGCTTCGTGTTTACTGCACGCATCTTTACGGAGGTACCTCACGCATTCGGCCCATGAGCCTAATAAAATGATCGGAACTTGACCTCCGTGTTAAAAAATGATGCAATTCCTCGGTCCAGCTGTTACGGGAGTCAAGCTGGACAACCCAAAACAGCGGTGCTCGAACCTGAAGAACACGAACTCCAGATGGCTGCAATCATGACGCCTGCACTTTGTGATGTGGCAATCAAGAAGAAATTAGACTTTGGTACGTTAAATTTGACGATGTAGGTACTATTACCATGCAGTCTTCCCTCAAGTGATGATGCATTAAAAACAATGGAAATATATTTAGGAAAATAACGTCTTAATTGGTTACCCATTCTTTCAGATGACGCAGAGCATACGCACACAATCAATACGACTAAGACGACCGGTTGCATAGTCTCCTGGTAATATCAGCTTACTGTTGCTCCTGAAAGGATTATAGCGAATTTTGCAATATTTATTGAACATCATATTGATAGTTTTTTGACATCATATCGAGTGTGCACAAATAGTATTAGTTCGTATTTTTCATCATTCCAAGCAATCATCGCCGGACTGTTTTTTCGCGTAAGAATTATCAATGGATTCTTTGAAATTCCACTTTTCGCCCATCATTGTTGAATGGGGAGGTGGCAAGATTTAGATGGAATCGTCAAGTTTGGATGACTTAACTCTGCAAAAATTTGGTCGCAGTCTAACAGTTCCCTGCAGGATCGCAGAAATGAATTATCACTGAAGAATTTGGAATTTGATTTGCCCAACCGAACTCGGGAAATGCGAGAATAGGTTCTGTGATCACATTATGATCGGATCACTTCTCTTGCCCAGCACCGCAAACATGCGCAGATTCAGCGATAAACGAAATAAGTGGATAAAACAGACACTTGAGCTTAATAAAGCGTTGGCTTCAACTGATTTTCTCCGCCCATTTTGCTTATCATGTCTGAATGCGATCCCACTGATCTGATTGTACTTTTGTTCACTGGATAAGCTAGCTGAAACATAGCGAATGTTCTGAATGGCGTCTGGGTCTGTTTTTTTGGAGTACCGCTCGACAAAATATGCCATTAACGGATGAATTTATTGTCAACAGCTCAGGTGATTATCATGAAATTGACAAGCATTTTGTGTTCCCCTAGCCAGTGCGAGGAGCACTCAAAATTCTCACTGAGAATAACAGCAGCTGCTTCAACTGGTGATGTTTGTTTAAGTTCGTTCCACCACTGCGCACGATTCCGTTCTAAATTTCAATCAAACCATTCTAAAGTTTATTATTCAATGTTTGCATTGTTAAGCAATCAACACGATGTGATATCGACGAAGCGAAATAATGAAACCGAGCGCAGAATGTCTCGTCTGTGAATTTAGAATCTGAATGGCGCATTATGAAGAGCAGTTTGCTGAGCGACTCTGGCCAGTACCCAAACGGCAACAGCTAATTTTGAATTAATGTGCATTGCGGACTTTAAGAAAGTAGTCTGGCAGAATCACATTGCAGTCACGCTGGATCACACTACTGAATCAAGTAAGAGCGATCATTTCACTGCAACAAATCGCTATTTAAGCTTTCTACCACATGCCAGTCTTCATCTTGTGGCGCATACCGATTCATGAGAGTTTCCATTCACGTCGTACTTCTCGTCTCATTGCAACTGTGATCAGTCTTCAATCTTGACAGCAGCTGATTCACTCGTTCAGCTACGCTCTCGCATTCGAACTGATGCAGACCGAGTGCTCAGCATGGCTAGCGAAATTGCCACGCTTAAGGTGGGTAAATTGTCATGTAAAACAAAACTGAATTTGATGAAGAGCATGACACGTTTGTTGTTGCTTGAAGGTTTATTAATGAGTCAGTTAATTTATAATTTGTAGATGAGCACAATAATACATGAGGCTTCATCGAAGATAATTTTGAATCAGAGAGACAGCACACATGAAAGTTGGTGACTATAGCGGTTTCGCATTGAAACTTCAAGAAGAACGCTATAATCGGATAAGAAATCGATCGTCGTCCACATCATTATAGCGCTTGCAAAGAAATTGCACATTGAATTGCACATTGTATGCAGGAGTTCGTTGAAGTGATTACGGTACTGGTTGTAAGGAACGGTTTTAAGTTTCACAAGCGAGGTCTTAGGCGTCTTTCGTATTCGACTACCACTGCAAATAAACGATAAATGGCATTTGCAGAATCACACACTATAAAAGTCGCATCTCTGTAATCACATCGCTATACTGCTGTGCTGCTGGGACGGAAAAAGTTGCGGACAATGGAGATGAGGAATCTCTTAAATGCAGTTGGTCAGGAAAAGTTGAGAATGAGGCCTCGAGGTTGAGTGTCCGAAATTCCTCAATCCCCAGAACACACTAGTCTGCACCTTATCCGTGATTCTTCACCCGTAATCGGCTGGAATTGTGACAGCCAACCGCTGATTCTATCCCACTTTTTTATTCATTTTAATCGGAACATCCCTAGTTAGAGCCATGCGAAACGAATGAAATGATCGTAATATTAGGAAGATTGTTGAAGAGATACTGATATTAAATGATAGTATTGATAGTGATGTGATAGCTATGTTGATAGCAATGTTTGAAAAATCGGTGGAAATGTTTGGGGGCAAACGAACCGTCCACGAAACACTGCTCAGGGTTATGATGTCGTTCGCATTGTTCTTTTATGCTGTCGCATTTCGCCTTTTCCTTCAACACACTTAGGCAGTATGAATCCATATTATCTGAAATATATTCCATGTTTATTCATCAAATTCAACGTACCTGTATCAGTGCAAATAAGCTGTTCGTTTATGCTTGGTTACTAGGAGAACAAGTCGTATGCAGATACAAGCGCCTGCTAAGTGCTTCAATGTCTTGCATGCGAGTTGCTGCATTAGATACTTCGAAGGATCGTATAATGAGAGGCACATCATTTTTTTGAATGGATTTCATTCTCGTTTTGGTGCATTACTGACTTTCTAGTGTTTTTAGTGCTTGAAACTGCGCCTATGGTGCATCCACTCGCTGAGGTGGATCGAAGTGAAACTACTTGTGAGCAAAACCTGATGCGAAACTGGGCAATTCAGCTGTGGTAACCACCTACATATCTGCTTGTCTGTGACTGGCATCATTAAATTTAAATTGGATGAAAAAAAGCGTTCAATAGGAACACAAAACTCACCAAAAATTGCAAGAGAAGTGCTGATGCACACAATCAACAGAAGTACAATGACTAGTTTCTGCATGTTCTCTGGAAATCTGAAAATTTTTTGATGATACACCAGATAAACCTTCAGCATAATTCTCTGGGATTGAGATCAGTCAACGGAGATCAACTGAATGACAATCAGAGCATCAGCGACCTCCATCTACGTCTTCTAACGTTTCCGAATTCATGCAATCCCAGAACTCAGATTTTTGGCGGTAGTCAAATTGGTAAAAGGAGTTGTTGACAGATCGAAAGGAATTTCTGAACTATGCCAGCAAACAATCATAAAGCAGGTTTCGTCCACAAATGCTTGAAGAATCATCAGGGAGCACCCATTGGTTACTTAACAAATGCGGACAGAAGATTCGTAATGAACTAGGACGTGACTGCGAATTAGCGTTTGAATAGATCATAGGAGGTCGACGTCCAGCTCGAATGACGCCAACCACAGGGCTCTCTGAAGGCAGGGGGTAGAATCGGATAACTCGAAAGCTTCGCAGATGTTTGAAGATGCCCAAAGTTCGAGAACCTAACATCCGACCCTATCAAAAATAAACGAAGCGACATCAGGATGGTGCACCCGCTCGGCAGCCGAACACATGCATTGTGTGTCGGCTAACTGCCGCGCTGTTTGATGAGCAGTCTTTGCATGATTAATTCACTATACCACCAGCTATTTTTATGCACATAGACTTTCAATGCACTTTTAATTTTCATAGACTTTCAATGCACTTTTAATTTTCATAGACTTTCAATGCACTTTTAATTTTCATAGACTTTCAGATCACATGCCAAAGGGCAAAATCATTTGATCTGAACGAATGAAAAACTGGCTTCTGTATTCCAAGAGTCGCTCAATCCTTCGATCATTCTGGGATTTAAAATAGAGCCCGTGATTGAAAAAAACGTCGGGATCACAGAAAAATCGAAGCGGATTCACTACCAACCATCATAGCTGCGAATAAACCACACGGCACCATAACAAGTTGATGTTTTAGCCACAGTAAAGCCATTTTTCGTTCGTTGGAAAATACTGATG